>VZTB01012666.1:1069187-1103239 GCA_013397245.1 Thryothorus ludovicianus
GGGCGGGGCCGCCGCGGAAGGTTCGGCCCGGCAGGGGAGAGCTTGGAGCGCCTGGCCCGGCCGTCACGGCGCTTTGGGGCTGTCTTCCCGGCCCTTCAATTGGCTCTTATAAACTCCCAGGAATTTACCATTTATTGCTGCCGGCGTTTCACGCTTTCCCCATCCCTCACCTCGCCAGGTGTTTCTCAGAAAACTCCTCATTTGCAAGTCTGGTTTGCTTCTAAGGTGCTACTTCTTGCTCACATACATCATTTTCCCCTATACGCAACACTTGCCCTGTACTCCACTGGTGAGGCCACACCTCAAGTACCGTGTCCTGTTCTGGGCTCCTCAATCCATGAAGGACACTTGAGGTGGTGGAGCAAGTCCAGAGAAAGGAAACAAAGCTGATCTTGAAAACTAGTCCTGTGAAGAGCAGGTGAAGAATCTCACAATATTGTATTTCTCCAGGTATTGTTTAACCTGGAGAAAAGGAGGCTCAGGAGAGGCCTTATCACTTTACAGCTGTCTGAAAGGAGTTTGTAGCCAGGTGGGGGTCAGCCTCTTCTCCCAGGTAACCAGTGACAGGACAAGAGGACACAGTCTTACTATGGGCCAGGGGAGGTGTAGGTTGTACATCAGGAGGAATTTCATCACTGAAAAAGTGATTAGACCTTGGAATGGGCTACATGGCAAGGTGGAGGAATCACCATCCCTGGAGGTGGTTAAGAAAAGACTCCATGGATATGGCACGTAGTGCTTTAGTGCTAGTTGACATGTGTGATCCTGTGATTTTATAGCAGCATTCCTTTATTATTTTCTTCAAAACACAACAGAGCTAGTGAAACTACTGCTTGATGTTCACCTATGGTCCTATGGCATCTGCTTAATCTACACAATGAATCAAAATGTAGCGTTGCCCAGGAGAAATTTAGCAAGATTATATGCATGAGAAATCTGAAACATTTTTTTTAAAAGCTCAAAACAGCTGTAATTTCTCCTCTAGACTCCTGCGTGTTTTAAGAAAGAGTGTTATTATTAACTCATAAAAGCTTGTAGCCTAACTGGCATTAAAATGCCAATATTTCAAATAATATTTTGAAGGGGTGAAGACAGACAATATTTTCCTTTACTGCCGTATGTTATATATAAGCTGTGATCAAACAGACCTGCTGATGTTACCTGGATGAAACCCAAGCATGAGATATTTATGTCTTTCAGTTTCAGAAGCATTGCTTAAAACAACCATGCTGCCTGCAAAGTACAAGACAGACAACCTGAACTTTCAGTGACCCAGGTTGATCAGTAACCCATGTTCTGGAGCAGGACCTTGGATACTGATGACTTCACTGTCAAGTATTAACTTATTTACTGAAAAGTTGCTCTTCTATAGGTCCTGGAACTTGGCATGATTTTAAAGATTTTAAAGTCAATACCAAGTCAGTGAAATTTTCCCTTCATTCAGTTCAGCACAAGTAATGCTTGTACCCTCTGATTATCTGAGTGGCAGTCCAATAGATAGATTAAACAGACAATCACATTTAATTTGCACATGAATTTTAACCCAGAAAAAAAAAAAAGTTCAATACCACATTTTTTACACTTATGTTTTGATTCCAACTGGAAGGATAATGAAGGTGTAGACTCCCATAACTCCAGCACTGATTGGAAACATTCACATTATTCTTTCCTCCCTCTCTTCCATGTCTGGAAGAGAGGAAGGAAAGAATAATGTGAATGTTTTTTTCATCCCATCAGGTGTCTCCACCAAAAGCATGCCTTGTGCCCAACAAAGGAGAGGAAGAAAGATATAATTGTAATGTTTTTTGCTGAGTTTCTGATTTCCTTTTTAGCAGAAATGGAAGGTTTTTTCTCTGATGCTGCAGGCCCCTCAGAAGTTGTTTGTGGAGGACCCAATTCTCAATTTGTGTGTAGAAGAAAACCTAAGGGTATCTGTGGGCTTCCCCTATGCCACAGTTCTTCAGCTTGTTATGCACAAATTTGTTGTGCACAGCTTCATGTAACAATGGGAATGTAAAACCTTTGAGCAAAACACATTGCCACTCCTCCAGCATTCTCCTGCCCTGCATCTAACTCAAGGTACCTTCTTCTGGTATAGTACTGGCTGCCATCTCCATACCTTGTACTGTAGAAATCCATAACTTCTGGTGCCATCTCTGAGTGTAGCAACAGCAATGCTACTTAACCAGCAGATGAGGCAGGGAAAAAGGGCTTTTAACAGAAGGTAGGAAGTGTATGAGGCAAAGTTCACACTCCCACCAAAGAGCTAGAGAAAAAGCAGTTACAAGAGACACTTCTTCAGGTATATACTGTGCTTGTCCAATTTTTTTTAATTGAGCTTTCTGTTCTGACATTCCTGTCACTTTCTCTGCTTTTCTCTCTTACACGAAAGGAGGAATGGCCCTGCAGAGTTCTATTTCCTTCTTTGGCAAAATCATTCAGGCTTCATTGCCTGTTGCACTGTTGCTGTCCCCTACCTCTTCTCAATCTTGTCCCTCCTTCCCTAGCTCTTAAGTTCCAGCATTTTAACCCTTCCCTCGCTGCACTGTCATGGCAGCATATCCTCCTCATTAGTTGATTAACTACTGTGACTTGTAACTCTCCTGGTGCACAAGAAAGGAGGCATCAGTAGCCAACCTGAAATGTCCTACTGCTGTCAAGATGGCAAGAGGTTGGAGGTTTGACTTGGTAGTAGATGACGGCAGTCACTGACAGCTGGTGCTTGCTGGGAACAGTATGGTGAGGGAGGGACTGTAAGCTAGATGTCCCTAGGTGGAGACCCCAAAATAGTGACCATTCAGGACCAGCTTTTCATCTGCAGGGTCCTGATGAATCTTTGTTTACAACATTTTGCCTCTTTGCTTCTGATCACTTTGCACACGCTCAGCACTTCAGTCCTTTCCATCCATTTGGTTACTGTTGTGCAACCCTGCCTACCAAAGCCATTCCAAGGTGGATGTGGACAGCTGGTGTCAGTAGCAGAGTTTGCAACATCCTTTGATTGCATTCTGTCCACTCAAATAATTGACAGCCTGTACTGGAATCACCATTTAATATCATAAATATTACAAACGTATCCCTATCAACATATGCATATGAATAATTGCAATAGGAGGTTTAAGCATACATATGGAGAAAGATAATGGAAGAACTCAGAACTAATAAGTAGTTCTAATTGAAACTGCCCTTAAAATATGACCAAGGATTTCTTTGTTGTTGAAATGGCAATCTGGAAGCACCTTACATTGTGATAAAAGAAAGTCTAAATTTCATTTGAGTGATTACCTAGCTAAATTGCAGCTGTTAGAACTGATAGAATAGATTTGAGAAGGCAAAAATGGTATAGGTGTTCTGATAAAAGAGGGCCAGTCCTGCAGGTGTTATCAGTAGTGCTATTTACTGTCATTAAATTGAATGGAATGAGCATGTTTTACACCACTAATATGTTTATCTTAGTACAGGACAAAATGTAGCTATATGGTGTAAATTTTAGTTTGCTAGTTTGATGTCTCTCTAGGCCACAAAGAAACTAGGAACACCTGAAGCTATAGTAATTTTTCCTGTCACTTCACTTTGTGTATTTTTATATTCAAGAGAAAGGATAGTAGCAAGCAATTGACAACAAGCTGTTACAAGAACACATAAACATGGCTTTGGTTTCCCTATAAAGTTTACAGAATAGGAATGTTATATGGCCTGAAGAAGGAAAAGAAAGCTGTGTATGGAGAGAAACATACCCACACCTGATTAAATACTATTTTGAAAGTTTATCCCTATAGCTTCTGTGATTCTTCATATTCTTACCAGGGCACTACAGATTTTATCACTTCTAGACATTCTCAGTCTAATAATATTTGTGAAGCCCCGTGCTTCACTAAGTAATTTTTTTTTTACTCAAAGTGAACACTCTTTTTGCTGAGTGTTAATGGTGAAAAAAATAAACATAAAGGAAACAATAAAGAAGCTGTTTCTGGTTTGTACCATCCTTAGAGCAGGCAATAAGAATGATTTATGTAGTGCAATAGATGTGAAGTGGGTTTTTTGGGCTCACACAAATTCTTCAAAGAAGTTCCTGATATCTAGTGCAAACAATTATGTAAAACCTCTTAAGCAACAACCAGAACATTAAAACAAATAGCCTCCTTTCCAATAGGGAATAATGAGACTCTTAGAAAGTTGATACTGGGAATTATACAGTTTTTTAAAATACTGCTTTGTCCTATTCCTTGGTGGCAGAAGGTAATATTTGTCAAATCCATTAACTTATACAATTTAGAACACTTCTGTTATTATGAAATACACCATTTATATAACTTTTTACTGTTCAGTAATGTCATTTAAGTATGCTTTATTTTAGTTGTGTTGTAGCTGAGCCTGAAGACTTTGCCTGAGTATCATCTTACCCATTGTGCATATACAAATGTCATCTCCTTGCTCAAAACTGTTTCATGTGCATTTAAGAGAAACACAAATACTCAGAATGATGGAAAGATTTGTAAAAAATAAATTGGTTTTACCTTAAGTGATACAGCTCAGTTCAGTCTTGGAAAATCATAGTGCATATTGAATGTGACTGCTGGAGGAAGGCTACGTGCTGTATTCACAAAGGGTTTGAACACTGAGAGGTTCCTCTTTCAGGTACCTTGTTTCCTTTTTTTTTCTCCCCCCTGTAATGTGTTGCTAGTTATCTCATAGATCCAGCATATGAACTTTAGCAGTTGTGTCCCCAGGTTTCTCTGAAGACTCTGTAGTTGCTTCCCCTGCAGCCCCTAAGCCTTGCATTTGTAGTTGGGCTCAGATTGCTGTAATGCCACAGGTGATGTCTGCCTCCAGTTGCTTTTGGAGTTGTGCATAATCTTGTTGCCCACAGGAAAAAAAGCTGTACTTCTCTTTCCTCCCTGTAAGAGCTGTTCCTATTATATATTCCTGAGCTCTCATATATAGAAGACATATTCTAGTTCTCAATATGCCTGCACTTCAATTTACAGGTGTTAGAATTAAACACACATACCCTGGTCTTGGTTACAGCATCTTCTACTTCAAAGTCACCATATATGCATGTACATTATTACTTCCTGTGATTTCCACAGCTGTATAAGTGTATGGGCAGCAACAATTCATTTTTTCCATGCCAAGGCCAGCTCTGCAAATTCTACTGGGATAATCAATCCCATTGTGGGATGAGGTCATGTAAAAATAAAAGTTAAATAGGGTAAGAGGGTGACTATAACTATGTCGTTATAAAGATGACACATCCTAATGATGATTTTCCTTGCTGTATGGGAATACCTATCCCAGTATAAAGCACCTTTATAAAAATGCAGCTATGGACTTGACATGTCAGAAGTTGAGACGGCAGGGAAATTTTATTGCTTTAGTTCTATCACAATAATTAAAATAGGACCTATTTTATTTGGGATAGGCCCCAAATAACATATGGCAATAAAAATTACTTCATTTGACAAATGGTTTTCCACAAAGAAGCTCGTCCTTTCATATGAAGTAAACTTTTAAATCCACTTTCATTTTCTATCCTTTATTACTCTTAACACCCTTCCAGAAGGGCACATCATGCCAATTAATCCAGTTCTCCTACTAGCACATTTTCATGAAGAGTAGTTAATGAAGGAGCAGTAAAGATCAGAAGGGGACAGGATTTTGTGTGAGGGTGTGGGAAAGAGAGCCTTGGTGTGTCGCTCTCTAGGTCTAGGTCTGCCAAATGTCCTGTGTCAGGAGAGAGGATGTGTGGCCAGGAAGGAAGGGGGGCAGGTAGCCCTTCTGCCCTGAGCTCCTGCTGCCACCTCTAGGTTCAAATTAAGAGTTCAGACAACCACTGGGTCACCACTCTGTACCAACCTGCCCCTCCTGCACTCTCCCTCCGTCTTCCAGTGTCTACCATCAAACCCAAGTCTCAAGACAGATTAAATTAAGCCTAAACTCTCAGTGAGTATCCACTTAGGGGAAAGTCTCGCTGCCCTGAAGACATCCTGCTGGTGCTCCCTAGCTCCAGGCCTTTCCCCCATGCCTGTCCACTCTCAGCCCCTTCCCTTGCCAGCCATACTGTGGCTCAGCACTCGGTGTCAGCTGGCTACAGCCTTCCCATGCCACGCACTGAGGCTGTCCATAGTGACCTTCTGCTCCCATTCTCCCTGTGCAAAAAGAAGTCAGGCAGACACAGCTTGCTCTTCCTCAAAATCCACCCAGGCAGGATCCTGATGGATGGAAGGACATGTGTGTAGTGAAACTCAGGCACCTTGGCAAGGAATAACCATGCCAGGCTGTGGTGGAGGAGGCTGTGACAGAATAACTGGAGTGTCTTTGGTGGCCAGACCTCAGCAGGGGTGCAGAGCTCCGGTGAGGGTACAATATGATTGTGCATCATCTTCAGCCTGCAGTGTTTGCTGATCTCCTATCATGCTAACTCATTTCTTCAACACCATGCAGGGAGAGGGGGTACCCCCTCCTCAACTACCTCCTCTCTGAAACCAAGAATTCCAGAACACTGCTCTTACCTTTCCCGTTCTCTAGTGATACATCCCACTCCCTCAGGCTAGCACCCCTAACATTGCATCTCTACTTTCCCCATTCTGTTCTCTTGAATACCTTTGTCCCACTGTAGAGCCCACTTGGATCCCTGCTCTGTTTGCTTTTGTAAGGTGGATCCCAGCACTGAATGTTGAATGTGAGGGAAAAGCACCCCAGCTGCACACTGAGCCTCCCACACTTTGGCCAGATTGCTGAGCATTCCCAAGCAATACTGCATGTGTCACAGGTGAGCAGTTTCTGCAAATGGTAACAGCAGAGAACAGAATCTGTAAGATGCCTTCAGTCCAGTTGTCAGCTGGTGAGTTACCTGCTGTAAAAAAGTTTTTTAAGATGCTGCCTTCCGAGTGGCCATGAAGGCTTTCTCCCATTATATGAAAACCAGATTATTGCTGAACTTATTTGATCCATTCATAGGGAGTAATAAAACATACATTTTGCTCAGTAAAAACTCCATCTAGTCTCTGAGATATATTGGCATGGCAAGCATCCACCTTCCATTGCTGTCACTTGCAGTCCCCATCCAGCCACTTATCAGTTCATCTGTCAGAAGGAGCAGAAAGATTCCTCTTGCACAGACAAAAAGTCACCTCCCTGAGGCATCTAGTAACGGGTCCTGCCTCTATTCTGGCAACAGGAGTGGCACATTTCAAGGCTGTAACAGCCTAAAAAGTATTTATCAGAATGCCCCTTCTGCTCAGGCATTCAGAACTGTCTCTGTACAAGGAAACTGTGTAATGGGGAGGAAAAGCATTGGGAATTGAAAATTAATCACTCTTGTTTTTTTCTGTAAGAGCTCTTTTGTAATGCTTTACAGCAGACAGGAGTTAGCTGGTTCGGAAAATCAGCAAGTTGAATGCCTTCTTTTGAAATAAAATGTGATTCATTTGCAGCTGTGCAGACATAGTCTTAATCCACCCCATGTTTATCAGGTTTAAAAGCACTTTTATCAAATTCAGCAGAGAAAATAAAGTGCTACAGGTTTGAGTTTGACTACCCTACTGATACCTGTAGGTAAAGGCTGAGACCTCAGGTCTTTCATAGAGGAGGACCCACTTCCCTCCCTCTTGGTCTAAGTTTATTGAAGCTTCTGGCCTGTTGCAGTTGATTGTGATTCAAAAGTGACTCAGTTGCTTTTCAAAAGCATCGCATTATTTCAAGACAAAAATATTACTGGGTAGTATCAAGACCTGATTGTCAGGTTTAATTGATGCTTGGGGTTATTAGTTTTTATGTTGTGTGTTCCTGAATTTTTCCTGTCCAGACATCCCCTGTCAGTGTGCTCTTTTCCCTCCCTGCTTTTTGCCCTGTTGAGCCAAAATCATTAGCATGTTGTTTGAAGACATTAACCTTCCCTGTCATGTTCAGTTGTAAGATTATTCTTAACTACTCTTTTAGGATCTCTAAGATGCAAAGGACACCTATTGATCCATTGACCTATGAACATTTCATGTGCAGGGGGTCTGGAGATAAAATTTTCGCTTTTTCTGGGCTTTCAAAGGCTCATGTCCTTTTGTAAAATAGGCAGACCAGTCAGTGTGAGTAAAAAGGCTCAGAATTGGAGGTCAGAGTGACAGACAACAAAGTTGACCTAATTGTGGAGGTGTGTGAGGACTGTTTCAGAATAATGGGAAAAAATGGGAATAAAGGAGGTCAAAGAGTTTTCAGAAGATGCTTCTGACTGAGTATTTTTGCCAAGTCCTGAGCTGGAAATATGGAGTGTAATTCAGCTCCAGATTGTAGACATCTAAATTTAGATATTAAATGTAGGTGACTGCCTGTGAGCCACATATCTCAAGTTCCATTTCAAGCAATGGAGATCAAGTCCTTAGAGTTATTGGGGCCTGGAGAGCTCATCCTAAATTAGACACCTACCAGGCCAGTCTGTCAAAGACCCAGTCGTGCTGCTGCTAAGATACTTCTTAAACTTTGACAAGTCTATTTTGTACATCCCAAGGGTTCCAGGGTTCCCCAAAGACAGAATGATCACACACATCCCTCTGGTAACTGTGTTGGCAGGGGAAAACTATGATTGTGTTTGCCCAGCCAGAAACACACCAGATGGTTGGAACAACTGAGTAATGCATCCTTTGGGGTAAACCTCCTTGAATTTCCCAAAAACCTGCTTGTATACTTGCTCATTATACACGATAGACACAAGAAGGATGTAAACATGGCATCAAGTGCTCCTGGGCAGCCAAAAAGCCTCATCTGTTCACTGCCAGGCCTTCTTACTATCATGGCCAGAGTCTCATCTGTGGGGCTATGGACAGGAGCTGTAGGACTCAGGGCTCTTTGGTAAGAGGGGCTGGATATCTCTGCAGTAAACACTGTCAACTGCTAAGGCATGGCAGGATGACCCTGGCACTGTTTGCACATGGGCTGTATATGGAACATATAGGGAAGGCTAAAACAAAATTTTATAGCTCCAGCACTAACATCTGTAGCTTACTTCTTTGCAAGAGAAAGGGCGTGTTCATCATTAATTTCTCTTTTAGCTTACCCTCTACTCAAAAGGTTAAAAAAAAAAAAAAGTAAAAGCCCAAACACACCCACAATGACATTATCGGAGCTTGTTTTTATCTCTTTGTTTGTAGAGTTCACTTACAAGGTTAAAAATCTTTTCGGTATATTGCACAAGAATTACAAGTATTCAACTACTAATGAATTTTCACTGTAGACCATGAGTACAGAATATTTCTGTGAATACAGTATATTCATACTGTTCAACATAAAATGTGTGAACAAAAGAATACTTAACAGAAGATATTAAGAATAGATACCATCATTTAATATAGAAGGACATGTAGATAGTTGTCTTGTACTTCACGAGAAGATTCTTGGACCCTCACTTCTCATTGCACATTCCCTTCACAAGGTATTTGTGGTATGCATCTGCCTTGAAAACATCATCAGCTTTGTCTGAGCCACTGTTTTTACATTGTTTTCACAGGGTCTTGCCCTTTCTTGGTGTTGTTAGACTTCTGTTTGCAACTAAAGGCTGCTACTTCCATCTGCTATGGGCAAAAATGTGCTTCTGAAAGACTCTCACTGTCCCTTGGCAGCATGCCACGGAAATGCTTCTCCACTCAAAAAACAGTAGCTGTCAGCACTGGATTTTAGAGACTGAGGGATCATCTTGAATACTTTATGGTGTACTTTTATATAAATTATTATTAGGTTCCTGCAGAATTTTCTGAGCCTGGACTTCTGAGCCTCTTACATTTTTGAGGTGAGCAAAGTGACTGGTGTACAGCTGTTCATGCACAGAGCAGCCTGACAAGCTGCAGTGCTATGAATATGCTTCCATTTCTTACTTTTAAGAGATCTTGAAAGAGAAGTGTTTCATATTTTATAACCCATATATATCATTGTACTACTTAACAAAATATTTCTTCTCTCCAATACCCTTTGTAATCATTATTGACATCACAATTCTTCTGATTGTTCATTAAATTTATAACCTGAGACAACACTTGACAACACAAACAAGCAGATAGGAAAATACAGAGAATCTAGAAGTCATTAATGGTCAGTGAGGGTAGGACAGTACTTCCAGCACACCTGCAGCATAAGAGTTTTGAAGATTTTTGCTAGAAAGCTTTGAAAAGCACAACACACTCACTCCGTAAGTGCTCGTGGCATCCTTCACTCATAATGTGATGGCTGAAGGAGGAAGTGCCAAAGGGATGCACTGAGAAATGCAGCACATGGCCAGTGATTGGCTGGAATCAGCTTCTTTATGGAGATAACAACACAGTGCAAACCTGCTAAAGAAGTCCTTGAAATTGAAGACAAAGATGTATTTGATGAGCAAGAAAAAAGAGCAGAGAATAAATGTGTGGAGTTCAAAGACGAACTGAAAAAAGGAAAAGAACTGAAAGAAACAAATGGAAGGCAGGAGCTGTTACATAATGTGGTAAGGTTTAACTCAGCAAGTCTCTAAGCTGCAGGCTATAGAAGAAAGAAGGGAACCCTCTCTGTTTCTAGGTTTTTGCTCTTCTCTGGCTCTCCACTGTTGATTTCAAGGAGTACAAGGTAAGGTAAATACAAAGGAAAAGTCTTGCAATTTAGGAAGGGTTGGGAATTTGCACTGACAAATATTTTGGAAACTTTGCACTGAAAAGTAATGGTCTCTACATTATTTTTTTCTAAATATATTTCTCTAAGTTTCTCTACATTTTCTCACTTAATGACCAGCAGTACAGGACCAGGACAAACAGGAGAATGAAGAATGTATATAGGATGTGGAACTCAGCTCCAGAAACTTATCTGTATTAGTCACAAATATCTTAGTCTTATTTAGCTTGCCAGAGAAAAACTGTGACATCTAAGACAGTGGAATCCAAAGAAATCCAATTCATGCACACTCCACATCAGATTATTTGTATGATACAGAAATCTCTTAAATTTGCTGAGTTTTCCCTCCAACCCCTCAGCACTTTTTGTGCTACAACACGTTACCCTCAGAGCTTCTCTGCCATCAGAGCCACTCACCATCTCTTAGCCTTTTTTTCCCCCCTTAATATAAAATGAAAGAAGTTTTGAAGCAAGAATTTAAATGCTGAAATTCTCTTCACCTAACTCTTGTAATTTAAAATTTAGCCTAATAATCTAGAAGTCAATCATTGATTCAGTTCAGGGTGAATAAATTGAGAATGGTTATTTAATTTCTTAAAAATATGTATGTACTTACATTTGCAAAGATATTGTTAGCTCTTTAATGTACAACTGCAATTCTTTTTCTTGACCTTGATATCAAAACCATGATTCAGGTCACTAGAAGGGAAATCCTGTATCAATCGTCACTGATTGCCCACATCAGGGGACATCACTGCCCACTCCTTTTTCAGGTATCTAGGCCTTCCTTGGGTGGAAAAGACTTCCAGGGAAGCAAAAGCAGCAAAAACATCTGGCTTTTCCACCCAAGTCAGAGTGGAGTCAGAGTGGATACCTACTGACATAGTAGATGTTGTTTGATCTATGACATGTATTATACAAAATAATGTAAGAATGGTGTCATTTTTTGAGCTGTCAGACACAGTCTGCAAATCTGTAACTTCTTTACAAAACAGGTCACAAAACCCAGGATAGGAAACACATTAAAAGGACTGTATTCAAAGGTCTTTAGCAGCCATATCTGTCTCTTTCCTGGTTTTTTATACTAATCTTTTGAAATTTTATGATGTTGTTTTCATATATTTCCTGTGTTTATTGCTGGAGAATATTTATATATTATTATTGAGCTGTTTAGGTGTCCATTGCTGCTCTTCTCATGATTCTTGTCATTCTTAAAATGTTCATTAATACCTTTGTTTGAGGAAAAAAAGAAGCATTCACAATAATTTGTAGACATAGCAAGCTTCAGAAAAGCTGTTTGTGTTTCTGAGCTCTCAGATTTAATTCTGTCTGTCCCTTTAATGTCAATTGAACACTTAATACTGAGAAGACAGCTGGCTGCTCAGACATGGATGTACAACATCTGTTGGCTGCTGTATGAGCATGAGACTTGGAACAGCTTCCACTCACTGTGCACCTGACTTTTTTGAAAATGATCCAGTTTTTGTGTTTGTGAACTGATTTGATGCCTTTATTCATCACAGAGCATCTCCTCATCCTTTCTTTATCCATCCTTGAATGTGTGCCACACCATCAGAAAATAAAAGATTTAATTGGAAGGATGACACATTTTTTTAGCTTTTACACAGTTCTTCCAATATTTTCTTTCTTTAAAACAAACATAAATGAGTTTTGGAGTGCCTGCTAGTCTGTGTGACTCTTTGTCTCTCTTGCCACAGGTGGCAGAAGTAAGAAAATGAAACATCCAAATGCTCACAAGCTTCAAGCTATGAGCAAGGGGATGCTAAAGAATCCACACAGGGATGAAGAGTCTCTGATTCTGCAGCACCTGAACTGTGTGGTCTCATTTCTTTGATGAAGAAATGGGTAAAGCTTGTGACTAGGAAGAGTGCCTGAGAAATTAATTAAATCAGCAGTGTCGGAATCCATTGCAAGAAAGAAATTTGAAGAACTTCTGGGTTCCTGAATGTAGCTGGGTAGTCCTCCAGCAAGGAGAAATCTTTCTGGGGCTGTAACCTGCACTCAGAATGCTTCCCAGGATGCTGGCAGCTTTCAGCAGAGTATCACAAGGCATGTTGCAAATACTGAATATGTACATATGCAGATGATGGCTTTCTAACTCTGAAAATGCTTTCTTTCCAACACACAACACACGCATGTCATTCCATGCCACTGTGATATGTATCCATTTGCTAAAATCATCCTTTATGTAGTGAGGAGATGGGAACTTTATTTACCATCAACACAAAAGTAAGAGAAGATGCATTTCATTGCTTCTTTCTACTTCACCTAAGGCACTTTCTCAGGACAGGGCCTGCACAGACATACACACCTGTATAATCTCCATACACACCTGTGCAATCTCAAGTGCAAACTGATTTTCAGGGTGGGGTGGGGAGGTGTTGATATACTCAGCCTGAAGCACAAGGCTTGCAGACCCAAAGCTGGGAAGGCGAGTTCTCTTGGGACATGCATTCCCAAGCAGCTGGGTGTATTTATTGTCAACAGCACAACATCCAAAATTCTTGTAACTGTGTTTGCTGCCACATCACTTGAGTGTGTTGGTCACTGTTACTGGCTGCAGATGGTGCTTCATGGATGCCTCCATCCATGTTCTGGGTTGAAGCCATCTCATTTCAGTGAGGGTGAGGGGAGCTTACTGGCATAGGTACTAGGTGTTATCCAGTGTCCAGCATAGCCAGGACTTTGGGTTTTGCCCAGAACCTGTAGGTATCATTGCTATAGAAATAATCCTTTTTGCCTACTTTGTCAAGATATGAGAGGAATTGGGCTATGTGCATTTCAACACGTGCCGCTCCTTCCTTTTGACAGGGAGAACAAAATTTCTTCCTTAGCTAGTCTACTGCAGTCCATAGGATAGCAAAACCACTTCATCTACTTTTTTAGCTACAATAAACTCTAAACTGGAACACCTAAAGTATGTGCTTGATTCCACTGGTACTCTTCTGGGCGTGTGTGGATGGATTTGAAATTTTTTTCTTTTTGCCTGTAGTGACTTTGTCAGGTCCCTTCTACACAAATGGGAGGAAATATGGGCACACCAATTTCCCGTTTTTTATTGTAAACAGAATCAGATTTGAGCTTATGCTCAAATGTGGTTGTACAAGGCTAGAGTCTACATGTGAAGATGTCCAAATCCTGTTCACATGCGTTCTCTATGAAGTCTGAAAGGTAAGGATAGAACCCATTTGCTTTAATTTAGGTGTTTGAAGGTGAAGTATTAAGCCTTAGATTACGTTATAAACTCTTTTCATAAGCAATGGACAGGGAAATGTACCATCAAAGCTGATATGTGTCATCTGCAAATGAATGTGAGAAGTTAGGCAAGTATGAGAGACAATTCCTCCTTCCATTACACTTGAAGAGAGCATGGGGTACTAGCTCTGGCTGCTGTGGATCACTGTGCATTGGTGGCAATACTTCAGTGTTTATGGAACCTGGCCATAGAATCCCTCTTCACAGATGACAGAAGTAGAACACAACTATGATGGCTCTCACAACTACAAGGATAAGAGCCAGAAGGACCTGGGATGACAGACATTTACAGTGACCATCTGGACTGGATGGCTTTCCTCCAGAAGTGATGAAGAGTGGAACAGCTGACTTGCTAATAAATATCTACAAGTGTTCATCTCACATTTATCATGCCACACTGAGATGAAACATTAACCCTGACTCTAACTCTAGCATCAGGAGTAGCAGTTAAGTTATAGATATTTTATTTTATTTTTCCATTACCCTGAAGTACGGAAATACTGCTAACTCATGCTAGAGGAATTCCAAAGAAATACCAACCAAGTACCAACCAGAATAGCAATCAAAAAAACTCATTGAGAATGACAAAATACTAAGGGGCTAATAATTTAGGAGCAGCTTTCATGAAGAGAAATTCTGACTAATTTTGTGTCCTTTTTGGGTTTTTTTTGGTAGCAAATTAATAAAGGGAGAAAGAACACGAGGCAAATAATTTACTGGCTGAACTTTCACACAACAGTCAGTAAAAGAAACTTGAAAACCACAGGGTTGCAGGAGCTATTCTCTCATTAATCAAAACTTGCAGGAGAAAGGAAGCAAAGGGTAATGAAATCAGTTGGAAATGAGGTTAAATTTGAATTGTTCACGTGACCACTACATGTAAAATTTGCTTGCATGCTATCATCAGAGTTAAAAACAGAATTAGCTAATTATTATAAAAAGTTGTATAATTAATTAGCAAACTGTTACAGATCTAAAAAATTATTCAGAGTCTAGCACTTACTTTCATCAAACCTCATTTTATTAATCTATGCTATCTTATTTTGTGCAAGAATCTCATGGAGTGAAGGATTTAATTTCTTCATACAAATCCCTGGAATACATCCATTTGCTAGGTTTCAGGTTCTGCATTTTTTGGTGTCCATGGAATAGGATGGGAGTGCAGCTGGTCGCAGTTGCTCATGCTGTATAGCTCTGGACATCTTAGAGCCTGGCAAAGAGCTGTGAGCGTGCCATCACGAATATGTTGTCTTGCACATTTGGCCAGGGGCGTGCAAAATAGAAACCCTAATGACCGAACAGTTGCACTGACCAGGTGTCCTCAGAGGTTGGCTGGGGACACAGACGCTTCTTTTTACACTTTCTAGGAAGCATCCGGATGCAATTGAGTGAGCTAGGAAAAAGAATCTGTTCTTCATTCCTTGGAAAGCTGAAGTAGTGTGGAAGGAATGCTCTGGGTTTTCCAGAACACATTCCTAAAATGGTTTTGTGAAGAAGAAGCATGTTTGAGCAGGGAAATGGGCAATGCAGTATCATGTTTTTGGAGGAGTGGGGTGAGTGGAGGAGCTCCTGCCCTGTGGAAATTACCCAGGATTGTTCTTTGATGCATTCTGTGCTTTGTGGTACCACAAATGTGTCTCACAACAGGAGCCACAGGGTCTGTCACTGGTAATGTTACCACAACCTGTGGAGCTAGTTTTATTTATCTGCCCTTTCCTTCCCAACTGGCTACTGGTATTGGGTGGAGAAGGTCTCAGGGGGAACTAGTTTCTGGTAGAAGCATTTCCTTGTTTAGCAGGATGAGAAAAATGGGTGTAACTCAGTCTGATACTTTCTTAAATCTTAATTTGAGTCCTGCAGAAGACAGAGTCTTGATCTGACCTGTTCTTTTTGCACAGTCCTGTTCTTCAGCCATTTGAAATACAACAGCTTTCTGGACAAGAATCCTTTCTGTAGCTGAGGGAGCAGTGGCTAACCAAGTTATCTGCTCCAGAACCACAGTCAGCATCACTGACACATCCACTAAAGCCTGTGAAGTGCACAAAAATAAAATCTGTGAAATATCGTGGTCATTAGCCTGTATGCAGTGCCTCTTAGATTGCCAAACTGTTGAAGATTAGAGCTTTGTTATTCTCTTTATTGTAGACATAAACCAAGGGATGGCATAGTGAGGAAATAAGAATAATGTAACTCCTAAAGTTTTGGCCAGGATGACAATACCAACAAACTATTGAAGACTTTGCAACATCCCCCCTTTTTTAATACCTTCATGTGAGGTGAGGGTCCATAGTGATGCAGAGTCCCCAGGCAGGTGCAAAGGAGGGAGCTTTATTGGAAAAACCAGACTTTTTAAAGCAGGTAGCCCAATATCAGTTACATAGTTTAAAAGCAAAACAGACATAATTCAACCAACCATAATGGTTATATAACTTGGTTTTCAACCCCTAATTCAGCTGAGTCTCTTTCCCACAGTTCTTTTCTGCTTAGCTGAATTAGCAGACCTGAGCCATGATTTTATAAGGCCTTCCTTTTGTAAGGTTTTGCATATATGCAACACCTTCAGGTTAAAATGCCAACCAAATTAATCAAAATTAGGAGTGTTCAGCAGAGCAGGAAAGACTTCAGAGTGCTGTTCCTGCAAAAATTAATAGAGACATTCTGGAACTCTGGCTGCATCGCATGAATGAGTCCATACCCTCAACTATCAAAAGTTCATTATATATGTAGCTTTGGGGGATTTAACAAACCCTTTCAAAGATTGGAGATTATATGAAAAATGAAAAATAAATTAAATATGTTCATTACAGTATCATTACTTCATTTTCCTTCAGAAACTGGCACATAAAGTTTGACTGAATACATATGGAACAGTTTCTTTTGATCAGTATGAAATACAGTGCATTTTACCCTGCTCCTCTTATTCTTTCCATGGCTCCTGTTGCATGGGGTTTGATACATGTACATGCTTTACATGGGATAATTTTTACTTTTATATCCCCTCTCATAGCTATATAAAAAGGTATTATCTACCCTGGACGAGAACTCCCTCATGTTAAAGAAAACACACACATATGCATTTTTTCTTTCCTTGAGTTTTTGTTCTGTGGTTTTAAAGGAAATAACTTTCAAGCTCATAATTTTTGCTCTTTAGTGAACATAGTATTGGGCTAGGAAGAGAGCAAACCTAGAAATGAGTAACCACCCCGACAGCTGTAGGCTTGGTCTTATGGGATGCCCTTTAATGTAGTCTCTACAACTAGTAATTGAAGGCAACAAATATCTTTATTGGCCCTACAAAGACCATTTGATGTACTAATCCAGTTTTAGGTATCCAAGGAAAACCTGTTGCTCCCAATGTTCTATATTTTTGTACCTGGAGTGTGTGCATTTAATAGGTAAATAAAATTGAAACCAATGAATTATTTTTGTAGTGATATTTATACCACTGATAAAAGACAGCCTACCTCCAAGCTGAAAAAGTTCAGTCATCTCTTTTCAATATGGATAAAAGTAGATTTTATTTCTTTTTCTTTTCCCAAAAAAACTCATGCAAAATTTAATTTCTTCAGTGTTGTTTTTGTTCTCATATAGATATATGCCTACAGGCTTCAAAATGCTCCATGTAAAAGTTATTTAATTTCAGAAGACTTGTCTAATAATCTCCATTGGTGTACAAGAGCTATTGCACTGGAACTGTTTCTGTTTTATCAACATTTACACTACTGCAGGTGTTGTTAGACACTGACTCCTTGAAAGTACAGCAACTTTTCAGCTTTTTGCCTCACTGCTTTATTTCTAATATATTGCAACATGTGCCTAAGAATCTTCTTTCTCTGTCAATTTCTGATTTTGGCTGATCTGTATTTCAAGGCAGAAGAAATAAAAGCAGCTTTTCTTTTTAACCATGCCACTGACATAATGCCATCGCTGATAAATTGAAAACAAGGCAGTTCATCTCTTGCAAAAACATTTCTGACTGGCTGTGTCAGTGCTGCTCCTGTGCCCTGGCAGAAGCTGCTCCACAGAGCCCTGTAGCAGCCATGGAGAGCTTTTTACTCACTGTGAGCAACCACTGAAATACCATGAAGAATCCACATATTAACATTAGGCTTATTTAAAAATGGGGGAGAAAACACAAAATCACCTAAAACTCTCAGCATCACAGTTTGCATCAAAGGAAATCCTCAGCTTGTTTTTTACCCCCTGCTACTGCTTCTTTACAGCAACCTTTGCAATTCAAGACATCTACCCAGGCTTGGGTTAAGACAGTAGGATATTTAGACCATGGCTAAATTAAAGTTATTTGTATATTTTCTTACCATGAGTGGCTGTATTTTTTCATGCTACCAGAGTGCTTAATGCAGTCAGAAGGTAGTTTCTGAGGTATACAAGGAAACAATTAATATATATTTTGTTATTATAGATATACCAACATTGTGTAGAAATAGAAATCATGATTTAGGAAGCAGGGGATATAGAGGTGAAAAATGTTGTTTGATGGCTGCCAAAGCAATTGGAAGCTGGCTTGGCAACCTTCACCCCTGACTCCTAATCCAGTACACCCACTCGTTCCTTCAGGCTGTGTGCTGAATGTAGGGGTGAATTCTTCTTCTCAAAGCTGTAGAAACACCATCAGGTGTTTCCACTCCTGCAAGATGAAGGCCTCTGTGATTCTTGTGGCCAAAGCAGTATCCATCCACTAGGACACTGCTCTCGAGCTTCCAGGGTTTTCATTCTGCTCTGGCCACTGTGCGCAGCTCAAGCACCAGAAAATGACTTCAGCACATCTTGGAGATGAACTTCCTCTACACAAAAAGGCTCTTTGTTGGCATCACGTGTGCAGAGCTGGGCCCTGCAGCAGCCGTGCTGCCCTCCTGAGGTTTACCAGTGCCAGGGAAAAAGGAAAGACTGGAGGACTAGCAGAAGTCCGTGTTTGTTTTCCAGACAGTTCCAGGATGGGCAGCTCTGGCAGCCTGCACACAGAGCCATTGTGCCAAGGCTGTCACCTGCTGTCGGTGAGAAACAGCAGAGTGTGTAAGCACGGGAGGAAAAAATTACACACAGCAGCACCTACAGCATGCACAGCACAGGTGATAACACAGAACCTGAAAACTTTCCAGCAGGAAGCAACAGGACACCTGACACAGGTTTGGTTCAAAACACACTTAAGGAAGGTATATGCGTGCATGGGAGGGAGCAGAGAGATATGCTGAGCCAGCATGACTATGAGAGTGGAAGCAGGGAATATAACATGCACTTAAAAGATTATTTGTTTTCATGTCTTTAAGGTATGCTGTCAGTATCTATGCTCATCACACAGATAGCAAATGTTTTTCTAGAAAGTGTCATCTTAACAGCATCTGACTACACATTGTGAACATTTTCTAAATACAATGACATTGCTATTGCTTGTTTATAAAAGAATCATTGTGAAGAGTACTCCATGACAGAGTATTTACTGTAAAAGCAGGACAGAAAAAAGTGACTGAAAGAGGAAACTCATCTTATTTCAGCACTGTAAACATGGAGCTGGCTGTTTGCATCTGGCTTGAAAGCTGAGATCTTGCACTTGGCACTCTTCCTGTGGCATCCATTTCCAGAGTGTGAAGAGGGGTCTCACAGTGGTTGGTGAATCTCCAGGCAGCAGCAGCCTCTGGGCTGTCATGACAACCACAGGGCTATGGCCACGGGCTCTGGATGCTTGCACACACTGCCTGGCTGTTGAGTTTGTGACTAATTCCCTATCATCAGCTGACTCTTGCCCTCTGCCAGTGCTTCTTCCAGTTCAGAAAACACAGGAAGTAATTTCTACCAGGCAGCTCATTTTTATTGCTGACATAATGGCATTTTTTTGATTAGTGGAACCAGATTATTTTATAAAAGAAGGCATCAATTGACCATTTTAAGAATGGCCTAAAAATAATATACCATTTTTTGTCTCTTTAATTTCAGTGGTGGTCTCTAAACTATTTATTTATTTTTTAGGCTCAGGACATTCTTGATTACTCCAGCAGAGACAGAGAACATGAACAGCAATATCCCAAGAATGTCATCATCTCGGTGCAGTACGACTGCAATACCAATTTTTTTTGGACTCACACTGTGGCTGTTTAGGGGAAGAGACTCTCCGTCTCCACTACAGTACCTCCACAGAGCATATCAGCAGAGTTTTTCCAGAGGGTGGACAACCTAGGTAATCTCTGCTGTTTTAATCATTCATTTTTGTCAAGTATTTCTTGCTGTGATAAACCTTAATTTGTGGGTAGAATAATTCATATTCACAGCAGTGGTAGCAGAACTGTATCCAAACAGGATAAATGCTGGTCCTTATTTGCCACAATACCATGGAGTTCCAAGATGCTGCTGTTTGCTTAACTGGAGAGAGGAGAATGAAGAGCTGTAGTCCTCCACTGGCACACCAGGAGTGTGAGCAGCCCGTGCTCACCCAGTCCACATCTTAGCATTGCTGAGACCAGCACTGAGCTGCACCAGGGCCCCACCAGCCAGTGCCCCCTCTTCCCTTGTGTGAAACCCTCTGAGTTGTTGCCAGCAGTGGCAGCCCTGGACAGACTCTGGGCAGCTCTAGGTCTCCCTCTCCAGGAGCAAGGCTGATGAAAAGGCAGCTGCTGAGCCTGATCACCAGGTCCTTCATTTGCTAGCTTCTTCAGAATGTAAGATTGTGAATCCACCGCTGAATAAAATCTTTCATATTGCACTCACATGGCTGTTATGTGTTTGAGCTTTTGGGTTATGCAGTTAGAGCAAAGCGTAGTGAGGGAACACTTAAGAGACAGACAATCTCCTGGGCCTTCAGAGCAAAGGGACTTTCCCTGATTCTTTGCAGTAATTAATTTATTAGCTGTGGGGAAACAGCAGTGATAATAATAACAAGCATGTGTCAGTATTTATCAGAACTTGTCCCTTCCCCACAAAGCGGGGCTGGCATTTCTGCAAAGCCACACAGAGGCTCAGCACGTCCATGAGGGTCTGGCAGCCTCCACACAGCTATGGAAGCTCTGCCAAAGGTATTGCTACCTGTAGCATTGCCCCAGTTTACTTTAATTTAATGGTGTGGCAACTTAAAACACTATAAACAAGTTTCCTATTAGATACAGTTTCTAAGGTCTCTTGATTTCCATGGGAAGTGTATGCTTTGACTCCTGAGCCTATAGCAATACCCCCTTCCTCCTTGGGTCACGGCACTCACATTTCCCTTAGCTGCATGACTTTAGCCAGCAGTCACCTGGTTTTCAGAAAGACCTGACCCTGGCCATCGGCAGCTGGGCTGTCTGTCCCATTGCTCCTCACTCACATTCCTGTTAGTTCAAGGTCCCGAGAGCACAGTGACTCTCAGACACAGTAGAAATCTCTTGCAGGGCAGCAAGACAAATGTGCTCCATCCCTCAACAAGATTCCACGTGTAGCCTGAATTGCTTTAAATTGCATTTCTTATCTGGGACCTGGTATCGTGTTGAGAAATGACGCTGTGAGGAGGAGGACGA
Source organism: Thryothorus ludovicianus (assembly GCA_013397245.1). Lineage (NCBI taxonomy): Eukaryota > Metazoa > Chordata > Aves > Passeriformes > Certhiidae > Thryothorus > Thryothorus ludovicianus. The sequence goes on from VZTB01012666.1 coordinate 1,090,589, forward strand.
GAGACACGTGGGCGGTCGGGATGCCTCCCACTGTACTCCTGCGAATTCTTTGGGTTAGGAGGTGGGAAGGAGCGGAGCCCCGGGCGGGCTGAGGGGCAGCGCGGGCCGAGGGCTGTGGCCGGCAGCCCGGGCGGGCTGAGGAGCAGGAGCGGGCCGAGGGCTGTGGCCGGCAGCCCGGGCGGGCTGAGGAGCAGGAGCGGGCCGAGGGCTGTGGCCGGCAGCCCGGGCGGGCTGAGGAGCAGGAGCGGGCCGAGGGCTGTGGCCGGCAGCCCGGGCGGGCTGAGGAGCAGGAGCGGGCCGAGGGCTGTGGCCGGCAGCCCGGGCGGGCTGAGGAGCAGGAGCGGGCCGAGGGCTGTGGCCGGCAGCCCGGGCGGGCTGAGGAGCAGGAGCGGGCCGAGGGCTGTGGCCGGCAGCCCGGGCGGGCTGAGGGGCAGCGCGGGCCGGCGGGTCCCGGTGCGAGGCGCCCGTGCCCCCCCTGCCGGCCCCGGAGCCCCGCGGCGGCCGGGCAGAAACCCCGGCACCGCCCGGACCGTCCTGCTGCCCCCGAGCGCCTCACGATCGTGAGCACTTCACAAATTATATTGCAGGATTTCCAGTTTTCCAAACTCCTACGGGACCGGGTATATCCCCAGCATTCCCGTGACATCCGATATGTTTTATCCGACTTCGTTAGGTAAATATTAGTATCACGTAACGGGAGCCTCTGGGAAAAAATACAGCTGAGAGATATGGCAATCATTTCTTTTGCTTTTCAAGAGCTTGTTTTAGGAGTAATCCCTCCAGGCTTTGGCTGTGCCAATAGTGTTGTGTATATGTACTGGATACATGCCTGGAGTCTTGATTTTCTACTTGTCCAGATAAAGGCATTAGCCTGAGATTGCACCTCCCTCCATCTAAGCATCAAGTTTTCTTTTATATAGAAAAAACCAACAGCAAAAGGAATGGTGCTTCAGCTATAAAATCGGGACACAAATTTCTAAGCATCCAGACTTTACAGGAGAGATGCCCTCATGTCCCATAATGCAGTCACATTCTGAACATCCTGTTGTAATTGAAGTAATTCATATTTCCGGGCACAACAATACAAATCTGCAAAATTCCCACATAATGTTGTATGAGACTAAGCACCAAGTTAAATTGTTGTTTCTTCAAGGATATTTTCCAAAAGTACATCTGTCTTCTAAAGGATATTTTCCCTGCTTCAAGTTCTGTCATTTATCCATGCCCAGAACAGACCAAGTAGAAACTCAGAAAATACAGTCCAGATTTAACTGAAGGGGTAATGCAATTGTAGATGAACTTCATTGTTAATAAATAAGAAATCATTCATCCTTGGGACACCTGGACCTGACAGGTCTCATACAGGAGGACTCTAATTAAGCACCTCTTTTCATTGACTGCATAGCATATGCACAAACCATTCAGTCTGGGAACTGAGGAAGAAGTGTGTCTCACAGGCTGAAATCAACAGGCTGCTTTTAAGACAAGGTACACCATGTACCCTTAGTTCAGACCAGATCATAGAATCCTTTCCAACCTAAATAATTCTAAGATCACTGAGTTCACCTGTTAACCCACCACTGCCAAGCCCATCACTAAGCCATGTCTTTTAAATACCTCCAGTGACGGTGACTCAACCACTTCCTTAGGCAGCCAGTTCCACTGCCTGACAGCACTTGAGATGTGAAGAAATTTTTCTTAGTATCCAATTTAAACCTCCCTGGCACAACTTCAGAAAATTTTCCCTCATCCTGTCATTTATTTGGGAGACTGACTTTCACCTAGCTACAACCTTCCTTCAGGCAGCTGTAGAGTGATAATGTCTCCTCTGAGCCTCCTTTTCTGCAGGCTGAACAAGCCCAGCTCCCTCAGCTGTTCCTCATATGACTTACTCTAGACCCTACAAGGGCTCCATTGCCCTTCTCTGGACACAGTCCAGCACCTCAATGCCTCAATGCTTTCTGCAAAAAGGGAACTGTAAAGAAGGCTAGAATGCAATTCTGCTAATAGAGAAAAAACTAGAGGCTGGGTTGTTAGCCTCTGAGGGATCCTGGGGAACAGTTACTTTTCTGCATTTGTTATCATGTTATATTAATGCAATTTATATGCACAAAGAATAGATACTGATCAACTGCTCTCAGAAGAAGCTATTTTTTTTTCTGCCAGTAGCAACAGTCAAGGTCATGAATTATCTCATCCTTCAGCAATGACTGATTTCAGAATGTGACCAAACAAGACTCCATTTACTGGTTAATAGTTAACAGCTTATTTCAAGTGCCTGATAAATTCTGGGCCAGATCTCCTGAAAACACGTGAGGGCTCAGAGTTAATATTTATCTTAACAGGTTGAAAATATAAACAATTTATTTCTGTAGCTTCCTGTGATTTGTTTTCAATTTCTGTATGAAACAAATGGGGCTCAAGCAGCCACCTGTCTTGCCAGGGACACTATAAAGGAGCTGATCAGAAAAGTCTCTCAGAAAGAGAAGACCAGACAGGAGAAAGCTACAAGGACCAGAATCATAACTGACCATCACTAATGAGGTAGTTTAAGATTTCTACCCTTGCCTAAGTATTATCAAGTTATGCATATTTTGCAAAAACTTTTCCAGTCTAAAATCTCTAACTATTATGTCTATAATTCTTTGCTCAAATCCAGTGTAGATTGTACTGCTTCTGAAATCCACATTTTTTTTTTTTATTTTTCCTTTCAACTACCCAGATCATAACAATATAAGTTTTACAACCCTTCCAGATGGGAAGTAAGAGAGCACCTACAGCTTGAAAAATAAAGCCTTGAACAGTTCTTAGACTCCATGTGGGTCATGTGGGTCTAGTAGCTTTATACTAGAGGATGTGGCAGGCCAGAATCTGGGAGACCTTTGCAGCCCCAGTCAGCTCCTACCCTGAGTGCCTCAAATTCTCTGTGTCCCACAGAAGGGACAAATGAGCTGTCATTTTTATCTCCTGAAATGCCACGCCTGTTAAGATAAGATGGTCCAAGTTTCAGTTTATCATTATGTGTAACTTCAGCAGTTTGGGAGCTGCTTCAAAAAATCATTCCATTCATAGAGGCAGGAGGGTTCAAGAGTGTAACAGAGCAAGTGTCCAGGAGCTCTTTGCAGGTAAATGCAGCTCAGAATTAGCATTTTTGAGACTTTCTGATCCTCATTAGTTTAACCTGCTTTTTTTTTTTTTTTAAACTTTTGACCTCTACAAGGCAAGAAGTTCTGCAATATTCTAGTCATGCAATGTACTCTAACCATGCACTGAGGAGAAAATATTACTTTCTTCCATTTTAAACCTCCTGCCACAAGACTGTAATCTTGTCTCTTGTAAACAAGTCTCCCACTGTTGGTAATTTCCTGCTAGTTTTTCATCCTTTGTATTGGCAATTTGAGGACAGAGACAATGAGGTAAATGTTTTACCTTGAAAACAAACTCCACTTCCACTTCCTAAATTGTCTAAATACTTCAATTTTAAAAAGTCCTTCAGTTTCAAGTTTTTCCAGTTCTTTTAATTTCATGTAAAGGTTTGTTACAGATCTTTTCTTCTTCATGATCACAAAATGTACTTGCAATGAGTATAAACCCATTGTGAACTTGTGTGCCTTATGCATCAAAACACAGGCTGTGACCTGAAGCTCATTGAAATGGATGGATTTTTTGCTCCTAGTTCTGAAGGACACAGCTAACAAGCATTCATTGCAATTTCTCCATCTGTTTTCCATTATTCCTTTTTGTTAGTATCCCTTACCAGTGTGTCCAGAAGTTAGCTAATTTATGACCCTAATCAAAAACTCACAACAGAATTTAAATTCAAGTCTGTCCTTCTTCACTGAAGAATTTTAGCATGGGTTTCATTTAAGTATGCTTTTAACTGTTAATGGATTCCTAAGAGCCAAGAAAATACTTTGGCACCCAGTTGAATATGCCATGGGATTAAGTTCATACTTGCTGTTTCACTGAGAATGAATTTTTTTTCCTAGACTCACTGATGTCTTACAATCAGTCTAGGTATTCCTATTTCTTTTTATTGTACCCTCTTCCATTCTTGTTTTCCATGCATATATTCTATAATGAAGTTTGAAACAATATTTTGTAGTCTTTCTATTCTCCTTTGCACATACCCCCTCCTGTTTCACATTTTAATTAGAAACATTTTTTCCATTCAGTGTCATTTGTCTATATTAAATTAATTGTCACCTTTTTCCTTTTTCTGATTATGAATAGCAGTGTTGCCATGTTATTTTATGGTAATTCCATCTGAGCTTATAGAATTACAAGTTTCTTTATTTGACTTAAATAGAAACAAGCTTACTCCAATAATAGTAATAATATCTTATGTTAACATCTCCAATATGTTCTAAAAGTTTTCTTTACTCTGTTATTTTTTCTCCTTAAACACACTAGCTTTGACAGAAGCAAATGTTTGAAGTAAATTAAATTATATCATATTATATCTGGAATGAGTTTCACCCAGTACTTCTGTTTAAATTAGGGATTTAGATTAAATATCATCTAGCAATAATAATTTAATAATTTCTTCCATGTCCTCTATCTCAGAGAAGCTGTTTTCTCAGTGTCTTAAAAGGATACACATAATTCAAATTCACTGAAAAAAAATCTCATAATCGAAACTTTTTCCTTTAGTATTTTCCTTCTTTCATCCTTTAGGGTTCCAAGTTTTCCCTCCTGATTAAGGGCTTCTTGCCCTGGGTGATGGGGAGGGTTGGGATACTTTATAGTCAAAGCTCTGGAACCAACCAGTGATGTATGAGGCCAAATACAGAACGGATTTGCTCCCATGAGCAATTCAAGCAATGTTTTAATCGTAAATGAGCACAGAATGTGGCGCTGCAGTTCTGCAACGCTCTGAAGATGGAAACATCTCGACAATACTAATACTGATAACTTAATGCCAAAGAAAGCCAACCCACAATTATATTCACCTCCCATCTGGCATTTCAAATGGAAAAAAGCAAGCAAGCAGACTTTTAAATATTTTCAGAGCTGAAGCCTGTCCAGGAGGTACTAAATCAATTACTTCAGCAACTTGCTTTTGTTAAGGGAATCCTCAGTGACAGATTTCATGTCTAGGTGGCTTCCCAGGCCCCAAGAAACATCCAAAGTCTGGAAAGATATCCAAACAGCAGCATGCAATTCCTAGCAACTCAGAAGTGCCAAAAAATATACTGCTTCAGCAAACATCGCAAATTTTCACATAACAGAGCTACATAGAGAATAACTATTAATGCAGGAAAAAAAGTTTAAGTTTCAGCTGCAAGCACTAGACACTGTTTGTCAGAGGCAATTTTAAATTATTTTTGCTCTTGAATTTACAGCAGAATTTTCTCTACATAATTAGATTGCAGAATATTTTTTTTTGAGATGACTGAAGGTCAAATTGCATCGTACTTATTTATACCTTGGCTATGAATAGTTCCACTGATCTCGGTAAGATTTCTGGAGGAGTGCCCAAGGTGAGTAGTGATTAAAACCTTGGTTATTAAAAAAAAGAAAGAGTAGAAGCAAAACAGAAAGGTTTCCTAAGATCAATCAACAGCAAATTTTTGAATGGTGAAATTGGAAATGCACTCAAAAGAATAACACAGAAATTAATTCTCAGAAACACTGTGCTGTAAAGTGATGTGCTGGGGACTGGTGCATTTCATTTTAATCATAAATACATGGTTAAAGAGAGAAAAAAAAATTTGTCTGCACCATCTTTATTTAAACTCTCTACAGGATATTGTGGTATGCCAATGTTTCAAATGTAATGAGGTTGCCCTCATGCTGTGTTTGAAACTATTTTAGTAAAACTTAACATATTTTTAGGAGGCTTTAATGCCTAGATATAATGTCTGAAACAGTGAAAGTCCAACTAACTAGCTAGCAACTAAAATCTGAAATATTCTGGGGGGTTTTGTCTCTTTATACAATCTAGAAGGCAGCCAGGGAGTCCTCTTTCATATTCTAGGAAGAAAAGATTTCCTGTTACAGAAGCAACTATGAAAATCATCATAGCTTCCTTTTTTTCCCTAGTTCTAAACTAGGACCAGCAGAGGACTGGAACATTTTATGCAGAAGTTTCTAATTTGAAGGCTACAAAGTTGAAAAGAATGTCCAGTATTACTCTCCAAAAACATGCTAGTATAAATTGTTTGTATATTCTAAATTCCATTTTGATCATCCTTTTTTCTTCTAATCTTGAAGTCACATCTTCACACATGTATGTAAATCATTACTATCTTTATCCTTCTAATTTCCTTTGTAAATAAGTTCTCTTATCCATGGATAACTGGGGCATCTCATCCAACAGCCAGATGTGGCCAGAAGAAACAAGAGCCCATGATGGGGTGCAATACTGTCAGGAGAAACCTTTGTGATGAATTTCATTTCATAGTGATCAATTTACACTTTGAAGCTCACAGTGTTGCCTTTCTGTAAGGGGATAAAAAGAGAATAGCTGTTTTTTCCTGCCAAATTCAATCAATTATTTGAACTTTAACATGCACCAGGAGGAGAAATCCCACTTCTGTCTACAACTGCCAGTATGGGTGGGGAGGAGTTCAAAGAGGAAGGAGAAAGGGAGATTGCAATGGCTCATCCAGCCAAGAGGTGAAATGAAAGTGTAGTAACAGGGCTAGAGGCAGGACAAAGTGTAACTCCTGACACTGGATATGTGTCATGGTTTAGGAATGGTTCCCCAGTGAAACCTTCCAAACCACATGCCCCGTGCTCACCCCCCCATATCCTCTCTCTTTCCCTGCAGGGAGATGGAGAGGAGAATTGGAGGCTCAAAAGGTAAAGATCATGGGTTCAGACAAGAACAATTACTGGAAACAGCAATGAAATAAAAAAACTAAAAAGTAACAGCAACAATATTAATAACAAAGTGTCCAAGAAGTGAACAATTAACCACATAGAAACCCCTGACAACACCTCACCACGTGGCCATGCTTTGACACCAGGGAGGGACCCCTTCCCCTGTCCCCAGAAAGTGATGTGAGGTGGTGTAGAATTACCTCCAGGCCCTAGCCATGATCCCTTCTGGCTACCGCGAAAATTAACCCTGTGCTGTCTGGAACCAGGACAATGGGATTTTGCCCTGAGGCAAATTTGTCTGTGACACTCTTCAATGGTCTTTTCTTCATGACCAGAAACAATGGTGGCATGCTTGGCATCACGTGAATTTATTCATAGGGAATAGCTATGGCTACAACCTAGAGAAATGACTTAAGGTATAATATGCAAAAGATCCTTGATATGCATACATGTCATTAGGAATGAGGTGGCTCAACTAAAAACACACATGTGTTCTTCTGTATATGTTGCTTTTTTAGCAATTTATATGATGACAATATGAACTTGCAAATAAAAATTAAATTCTTTTAACTGTCACATGTATTGTGAAAATAACTTCACATTTAAAGGAGGAACATGATGGTAGGACAGCTTTGGATTCTCTTGTGCTGGTGGGGTCACACTAGACCTTAAAATGCTTCAGTAAAAAAAAAAGCAATCTATGCAAAACTCACATTTTGTGCATTTACCAGAACTTCTTGCATTGTGATCACTTTGAATCACAATGCTTATTTTTTGATTGAATTTCCAGTCCTACATTTCTGTGTCATTTATTGAGTATATCCACACTAAGCCCCCTGCAACTCAGGTAAAAAAAGATTTTTTTTCATATATTGGGAAGTCTAGAAAAACGAGAGCAACTGATTCCTTCATACAGGAAACTCATCAATCTCGGTGCAAGATACTGAAGGACTCAGATGATTTTGGTGAGCAGGAAGTACTAGCAAGGAGAAAATTGAGCTGTCTGGTACAGTGGGCACAGCAGGGCTGCTCCCTCCACACAGTGCCAGCAGCAAAGACTAAACTAACTTCCCATGAAAGACCTGGGTGGGGAGTTCCTCCTCAGCTCCTATTTCCATCTGCACCTCTAGCACCTGTGCATCAGGGAAGAGTTTATTTTTGCTCACTCAGTTGCTGAGTATATCTATAGCTCAAGTTGCTTCATGGTTTCCACCTAAGATCTGCTGTTCAACTGCCTGTAACACAGGTAAATTCTAACCATTCAGGCCAGGCTTTTCTGTGATAAGGATATCTTAAGCTGGTTGGTTTACCATCTCATGTTAGTGTGGTGTGATTCAGACACCAGCCAGGCAGAAGTTATACAGTGAAACACTCTTCCAATCCTGGTGAAAGAAAACAGTCCTACAACTGAGGTGCTCCAAAACCTGCAAGATTTTAAGGTGAGGTAGAACAAGGACACTTCCCAAGGGAAAGTAAAGGTCTGTGAGCAGCCAGTGCTGCTTAGCTCAAGACCCAGGGAACTGAAGTTCCGTGGCTCCAACCAAAGGCTGCCTCATCAGTCTCCTCTGTGCTGATCACAAAACCAGGAGGAAATTACTGTCACTGCTGAGCTGATTTTTCATCAGCTCATCAAGTTCAGTTGTCATAGAGAATGGTCAAGCTGAAGCCAGTGCCAGCCTAAGAAAAAGGCCAGAAAAGGAGAGGGAGAAAGGTGTGGAACTGCAACCCTAGAGAAAGCAGGCTAAATTTTGATATGCAGTACAGGCAATTTCTCTTGATTAGGACATCTAGGTTGTGGACTAACCTGTGAGGTGAAGAGGAAGAGCTTGGTATACATTAGAATAAATATGTAGACAGAGCAGTGGCAATGTGAGGAATAGCTTTTTCAGGCTACACAGCTACTCATCACATTGCCACTACTCTGTCTACATATTTCAAGCTTCGTAGCCTGAAAGAAAGCACCTTGAGTGTGAACTCTAGTTACAGCTGTCTGGAAGATGATGAGGGCAAATATTTCTGTTTAATGAGCATGCATACTCATTTGCTCATTTAGAAGAAAGAAGTCATAAAGGAAGGCAATAAGCAGAAACAAAATCAGAAATTGCTGTGGTTCACCAAATGGTACCTGTTTGTAGTTTTTGCAGTGACCTCATGCTTCTTGAAGAGGTGCAACAAAGCACTGGTGTGCCAGCACGTATTAAGGACAAGGAATAAACCTCCCTTATTGTCTTTCTCTTTGGCTCATAAAGCCTTGTCTAGGATTCAGTAGGTAACTGAGATAGAGATGGCTCTAAGTTATGGATTTTTCCATGTTTTAAAAGTAGGATGAGTTTGTACTATCTTTATCATTACAAGCAGTCCCATTGAGCTCCCCTGTGGTACCTCCAGAAAGCACATATCAGGTCATGGAGATTCAACATCCCAAAACACAGAGACACTGACAGAGGACAAAAAGGATGCAGGTTGAGGTGCTGAACACTGAGTCCACAGCACACCTGTGACATGTTGGGGACAGTAGTTAGTAGCTGACGTGACATATCCTTTCAACCACTTGCTCAATTTGTCTCCAAAATAAGATCAGCTCAGCAAAAAACAACCCTGTTCTGTGACAAACACTTCACCTCATGTGAACTTACAAAATATTGTTAGCCTGAAGATCAAATGAGGACCATAGGCAGGACAATCTATATATATATATATATCTAAGGAAGACTGGCAAGGAAACAATTAAACAGGCTCTAATTTTCTCCTGCAATACTAAGCAGCTTTCATTCTGCGGGAGACTAGAAAGGTTGAGTTACCCTGACGTCAGTACAATCATTATTGGCTCAGGTTTTTGGCTTGTGTACAAGGCTAACATTCTTACTCTTGGGAAGGTCTTACTCTAGCTCAGAAGTGGGCAAGAAACTTTAATGTGTTGTCCCTCTTTGTATCCTAATTCAAGTGTCTGTATTTCAGAACATCTGGAGACCAGCCATGGTGAGCATATTGTCACGCTGTCAGGAAGGCTAATGAACAACCTCATTGTAATTAAAGGTGTCCTCAGATGTTCTACAAAGAAAAACAAACACCAGACAATGTATGTAGTCCACATACATGCACTGCCTAGAGAGTAAAGTATTCCATATTCCTTTCAATAAAGCAATTTGACATTCTTCATGCCCATACTGACTACTCTGGAGACCTCTTGCTACAGACGACTCAGTGATTTGGGGAAATTATCTTGCAACAGGCCAATACATCTGAGTGCTAGAGAGCAAATTACAGGCTCTTAATGTTTTCTCAAATATTTTCACATATGCTCTGTTATTATTTATATTGCATTACAGACTATCGTGAGCCATTTGACTTTAACAAGAGGTGACTTAAATTGTATGCTGCACTTTGGAGCACATTCATCCAAGGCAACATCAGCAGTAATAACAAAACAGACTGTGCTCTGCCTAGTGAGCGTGTTTTCCTCAGCTCAGTGGCAGCTCAGGCTGCTGAGGACTTCACAAACTTGACTCTTTACAGGCTTGCCTCAGAAACCCTTTGACATACCTTGAACCTGAAGCCCTTTGACATATCTTGGGACAGGTCATCACTGTCCCAAATTCTCCCAAGGATCTGAAACAACATGCAGCACCCCCAAACCTGTTGCACCTGATTATTAGGGACAGATTGCTGTGAAACAGAGACCACCCTTTAAGTAAGCAGTGAATGGGAGGTGAATACTGGCAGGATAATGCACATCCCTGGCTGGGTGAGAGTTGTTAGCTGTGGCACGAGGTCCAAACCAGTACTGGACCAGATGAATCTGGTGGCTCGGTGAGCTAGGCAATGTTTAACATACACAAGTGATACATTGCCATCAGTGACATTTGGCTGGTGACTTTCAGGAGAGTCCCCTGTCTGTCTGACTGCTACTGGCTGGAAATACACCCACTCAAGTATGTGGGGATGTAGGTATATGTTTCAAGAAACTCTGGAAAACATCTGTGAAGGGAGAAGGCTTCTCTTTTTACAGAGCATGTTATTAACAAAACCTAAAATCCCAGTTGCATTTTTACCCTATTATTCAAAGTGGTTTTTGTCCTAACTTCTCTGTTTACTTTTAGAAACTATTGCTACTTGTTTCGAACAGAAAGACCGACATTTCACTAGTACTTGAAAATAATTCAAATACAGCAGAATTTTGGTAAAATTCAGAAATATTTGTTTTAAGTGCTTTAACTGCTAGGATTTGGTAGCAGAAGCACTACTGTAAATCAGTAACTGTGTTTAAGCTTTTAGGTGTTTTGCTATTCTGTGGACAGTAAAACAATTCATAAGGTAAGAGTACATAAACCCAGGATCTTTTTACAGCTGCAGATCCTTATGGTCTAAACTCTTTGATACAAGATTCTCCCTTTTTCTTTCTGAAATGGCATCTGCCACTTCAAAAGGGTGAAACATATTGCACATGGGAATTTGCAAGCAGTCTCCATACAAAGGGAATTTTTGTTCTTTTTACACTTTTATACCAAGCACCCAGAAGAAACCTACTTGCTTTGCAGTATGTCAGAGAAGTACTTTGATCCAATGAGTGAATGTTTCCCAACTCTGGGAGTGAGATGGGAATCCAGGCAGAAAACAGGAATCTGAGGCAAAGACTGCATATGCCACATAAAAATGGTGACACACAATTATACAAGTGCAACAATCCCCCCCCTTAATTAGTATTGCACATAACCCTGTATCACATCCCATATCAATAACTTGTAGTCACTTGTAAGACTTTTTTTACCTCACCATTTAACATCTCTTCTCTTTGAGTATCTCCAGTACTTTAATATCTGGAGTGTATCTTATTCTGAAATTATCTATCACTGGGTACAGCTGCAAGACTACAAATCTGGTCAGTAAAAGCAGAATAAGCAAAAGTAAGTAGGCATGGCTAAAAAACTCACACTGTCACACAGCTAATCCTTTTCAGCAGGCAGACAAAAATCAAAGCATCTCATAAATATGAAGCCTAGACTGGTTAAAGAAATTCTAGCAGTTTCAACATGAGACATGCAAGAATGAGGATGCAAGTTCATTTTTTTAAGAAAAATGCCTCTATCTGGCCACTTTCCTGTGGGGAGGGAGAGAAAATTTGTAAATGGTAAGTAATTCCTAAGAATACCGTAACTGTTATTTTCCCCCCAGCTAGTCTACAAATTATCCCTTTATTTGCCCCAAATTTGTGGCATGTTTATATTTTATTAATATATTTTCCCATAATTTTTTGGCATAAAGAGGACTGATGCAAAAAGGATAGGCTAGATCTCTGTGTAATTTAAATGATTGCAATTTTGTCACCTGTAATGGAATTAATCTGAATTACAGCAGCTGGCCAACCGACTGTGAAATTGGGTAGACCTGCCCCTCGGAAAATAATCCTTGATACCTCCTTCTCACTCGGGCAAAGGTGTTTGCCTGGCAGCTGTCACAGCCCTGTGAGAGATCTTAATTTCGGAGCAACTTTCCGTCCCTCCATCTACACCCCAGGAGGGGAGCGGGCTTTGCCTTGGGCTCCCGGAGGGCTGCGGAGATGGTGTCTGTGCCATCCCCAGCTGGAAGGACGCGAACAATCCCGGGACGCAGCTGCATCCCCCGCAGGCTCAGCGCGGCCGAGCTCGGCCCCGACACCCCCGCGGGAAGCGGCTCCTCGGCAGCCGGGCAGCGGCCACCCTGCCCCGGGGCGGCCGGGACACCTCCCCCGGCTCCTGCGGGGCTGGGCAGGGGCGGAGGGGGCGCGGAGCTCCAGCTGCTTCCCCGCCCGCGTCCCCTCCCCCTGGCGGGGCGGGAGCGGGGCCG
>VZTB01012666.1:1103260-1168682 GCA_013397245.1 Thryothorus ludovicianus
CGGGGCCGGGGCCGGATCGCGGCGGCTCCAGCGGAGCCCCCGAAGTTTGCGCTGCCGGCGGAGGCGGCTCCGGGCCCTCGTCCCGCCGCTTCCGGGGCCCCGCCGGGCGGAGCGGGCCGGGCCGGGTGATGGGCGGGAGCGGCCGCCGGCAGGGAAGCGAGCCGCGATGAAGAAGCCGGACGGGAAGGTGGTGCTGCTGGGGGACATGAACGTGGGCAAGACCTCCTTGCTGCACCGCTACATGGAGCGGCGCTTCCAGGAGACCGTCAGCACCGTCGGCGGCGCCTTCTACCTGAAGCAGTGGGGGCCGTACAACATCTCCATCTGGGACACCGCAGGTGAACGGGACCCCGTCACGGGGGGATGGGGTCTGGCACCGCGGGGTGTTTGCTGGCGGGCTGCCCCTCTCCGCCGGCTCCGCTGAGAGCGGCGCTGCCCGCGGCGCCCTCCATGCCTTGGGATCCGTAGGACTTTCTTTTCCCTACTTTTGGCTCGACCCTAATGTACGAGCTGCTGGCGGGAAAGGTTGTGATGTGTGACCTCGCTCGGGACAGCTTCGCTTTCCGAGAAGCGGCGCGCAGGAGATGCAGACGTGACCCCCGCGGTGCCTCGGCGGCTGGCGCTGGGAGCCCTGCCCCGCTGCTTATCGGCAGATAACTTCACCTTATGACGGTGAAGTCAGTCGCTTGAATCATAGGATTTGGCCGTAGGACAAAGTCTGAAAAGAGACACGATTTTGACGGGCCATTAGGGGCCTTAAAACTGCTCATCTCTGGTATTTTTGGAATAGCGTTGCGGAATGTGGATGTACAGGGAAGATTACGGTGCCTGGTTGCTTTCTTTTACTCGAGTAGATGGCTACTGACTATAAATTGAGTCAAGAGTTAGCAAGGTTACAGCTTGTGTTCATCCCCTCTCGTTGTGTACCGCGGTTTGAAATCAGCTGGTGTCAGGCTCGGACTTCCAAACGCGTGCCGCTTCCAGCCCTTCAGACGTGGCGTTCCCCTTGGCCGCAGCTGTAAGAAATTGGTGCACAAAGAGCACAGGCTGCCGGCAGTGTCTGTCTGGGATAGCAGCAGCAAGGGACTGTCTGTCCCACTGGATATCCCACAGGCTCTGTCCCACTGTTGTGGCTGGCAGCATCTCCGGGATGCAGGACTGAGCGTGGGTTGTGGTTTGGAGGCCTGGGGTGGAGGAGGTAGAAGAGGACAGACTGGAGTAGTGGTTTGTGGTCTTAGTCATATGAATGTCTTGCTCTTGATTAAGTCAGGAAGCTTGCCTCTGTCATGTAAAGGACCAGAGTGTCCTGCAAAATTAAGTCAATGGATGCTCTTGCCTTTAAATTGTTCTTTGCAAAGATAATATTTTTTTTGTTTTGTTTTCATGTTTAACTGGATTTTTAAAACTGGTTAGTGGCAACATGAAGAATGCAGGTTATATGCCCTTGTGAAACTTGTGGAGCTGCAGCATCGTGCAATATTCCACTTTCCTCTTGATGAAATTTGGGAGGGAAGTTCATTTGCTATGTCACTTTGTGTCACAATCTAGTCCAAAATGGCTTTTCCTGTGACAGGAATTGAGAACGAGGAAGGGGAGAAATGAAACTGCCAAAAGTTATACAGAAACACTTTTGGGAAGTGTGGGGAGGAGATGTTTAAGAGCTTTTTCTTGCACTTAGTAATCTGTTACTATCATGAAAGCACTCTACCAGTAGCTCTTTTTTAAATATGCTTTCCATGTCATTTGCAGTATTAAAAAAAAAAACCCAAAATCTACTTTAATTTTGGAATTTATGTGTTTTACTATAGGGAGTCTCTTGTGGGCAATTTCTGCTTGTTTCTAGTAAGCCAGACCTCTGTGGATGATTAGCAGCGGGCTTTCAACAGAAAAAGTATCTGTCTTGGTGAGATTATTTCTTGGTTATTTCCATTGTGCCCTTCTATTTCTGTCATAAATAATAAAATAAGTCCCTCCAAGGCTTGTCTGCTGGTTTTAGAGCCCTTTTTGTCAGCCATTTATTCTTATTGCAGTATTTTATTTAGTGTTTATTGAGGAATCAGCGTTCCAGTTGTATGTGGAATTTGGAAAGCTGCAGAGGAGGAATCTCCATGTGCCAGGTGAAGCACCCGAGTGATATCTGTTCTCAGGACAGTGCCAGTGTTCAGAGCTCAACAATCTCTTCCCCAGTAGCCACAATTCCCTGTGCACCCTGGAGCAGGCCCAGTGCATAGCTCTGCAGTAGAAGTTCCTGCTGCTCAGAGCGGAATTGCTGAGGCTGTATTTGCAGAGCAACAGTTGGGAAGTGTTGCTGTATTGGACCAGGGTGGCGTACCACGTCTTCCTCATTCTTCTCTGTTGTTGGAGTTAGCACTGGGCCTGGCTGTCCCCTCTCTTGTGTTTCAGGGGCAGGCAAGGGCTCTTGCACCGTCTCCCTGTTGCCTTGTGCTCTTGCAGAATGATGGAAGTTGCCAAAACTGGGCTACACTGTTGGGGCCTGTGGGTTTTCATTTATTAACAGCTCTCATTAATCTTGGGAGAAATAGAAGCTCCCAGGACACATATGTGCTTTCTGCTGTCCTGGTGAAGAAGTAAGGGACCTTGTTGACACTGTAACTCTGGTGTTAAGTCACAAAGGGATTCAGAAGGCGGTATTATTTATTTGTTATTTTTATTTTGTATGAATCTTACACTGGCCTCAGTGTGTCTGGAGACCTTGCTTTGTGCCTCTTATCTCTCTGCTGTCTCAGTGTCTTATCTCTACCAGGTGGGTACCAAGTAAGCCTGGAATGTGTAGTAAGGAGTAGTTTAAAATTTAGCTTTTTTTTGACTGTTTATTAACCTGGTATTGCTAACTACTGAATTCTTGTAAAACAGTTATAGGGTTATCAAATACTGATACACCGTTTTCTTTAATTATGTATGTGTAGATACATAGAGAAATCCAGCATCCAGGAGAAATCAACTATCCAGGAGATTTAAAATTCTTTAGCACAGCAATGACAAGAACATGTATCAAAATTTGCACCCATCCCACCTACCTAAATACTGACTGCCAGCTCAGGATGTCTGTCTTAATACCTCAGTAGCACTTTATGCAATGTATGAGGCAGAAATATGAAAGATTTGGCCCAGAAAAATTAGGGTATGCATGGTAGTAGCTACTGTACTAATTCAATGGATAATTAAACAAGGTAAACTGGAATACATCTTCTTTTTTAATTTTCTCCATTCGTATTATATTTATTATGTGAATGTATTTTTTTCATTGTTGTTGCTTTTGAGCATTATTTTTGGGAGTTATGTTCACAGAAGTCCCCCGTGTGTGTTTTTCTGGTATGGGGTAGGCATTTGACTGTTAACAATGCAAGCTTCAATACGCTGAAGCTTCATCCTTGTAATACAAAGTGATGTTTGCACACGTAGACTTCAGTGATTGATGAGAATATCTGCAGTAGTGGTGATGGATCAAAAGTTAAGTATGCATGGATACTAGTACTAGACAAGTTTAATTGCTGATTTTCTGAGTTATTTAAAATGTGTGTCATTTTCACTAATCACTCTGTTGATTTTGCATTACTTCCTGCTCTGAATTTAGAAAAATCTCATTTTCCTAGGAAGATTTAAATTTGCTTACCATAGTGCTTAAAATGTGCATTTCTGTGTTATCTTTAATGGAATCAGTGTGCACACCTGGCCTGTTCTACCAAGTTAGATTTGAAGTGCAAATCAGTTCTTCTAGGGAGGACTCTTAGCGGTACATTCACACCCCTTCTTATCTTGGAAAAATCAACTGTTTAGTCTACTCTAAATCTTCTAACATGAGTGTGCAGAAGTTGTCAGACTTGATTGTTTTTTTATGTAAATGCTCATGGCAAATAGTTCAACATTTCCTGTTTTCCAATTTAATGATGATGAGAAAAATTATTTGAAAGTTGCATTCAAGTCAAGGAAACAAGCCACAGATGGAGGAATGTTTGGGGGAAGTATCATATGCTTGCCATGTTTCAAAGCTCTCCTTTTCCTAGCCATCTGCTTTTGACTATTTCTCCATTGTCAGAGGCTTGGATAGAGTCTTGTGTCAGACCTAGCATGGCTGCTGTTGTATTTGGGGTTCTGTGCATAGAATTATTTACTTCTTATATTCTGATGTGACAAATTCCCTTTGTTTGTTTTCTCTTTGGATCAGTTAATTCAGAGGAACTAAAAAAAAAAAAAAGAGCATAAACTTTACAGAAAGAAGTAGTTGTACACTTTTAGCATGTTTTAAGGAACTAGTTGGCTGGATAGAGGCCTAGTCTCTAAAGCATTTGAGTACCTGTTTCGAGACCTTTGTACTAGTTTTTTGAGGTAGTATTTTTCTGAAACAAGGAAAGTAAACAACAACATTAGTGAGAACTTTCTCCTTACACAAAAGGATTTGGGGTTGGACACTCAGAATGTCTAAGCTCTATATATATTTCTGTGTGTATATATTTATTTATTTATTTATTTATTTATTTTTTCTTGACAGTGCTGACAGCAACTGCAGGGTAAACTAAAACTTCCTGCTGGGTGCTGATGGCATGTAGCTCAGAGCTAGCATGTAATCTTTTATGTCTGGCAGCACAAAACCTCCTGGAGTTTTGAGAGTCTTGTTCCTATTCCACCATTAAACCTGGAATAATAATGTGTGATGGCTACAGCTAATGATATTGTAGGAGTCTTTTGGTTGTTCAGGCATGTTTTCTGATGCTTTGGTATTTCCGAAGGTAAAACTTTTTCTGTGTGTTAGATTTCAGTCTCTCTAAGCTGACATTTGTTCATCTGACAGATAAGTGCTTAAACCCAGCAGCAAGGTTTTTTAATTATTAGTGGTCACGTCCCCTGTGTTTCTGGCATAGTATTAGAGCAGTCAACCAGTAAATGAATGACCAGTATTTTAGAAAGTTCACATCAGGATCCTCTAATTCTATTTTAAGAGGCTGAGTTTGAACTTGCCAGCATATATTCATGCAGCTTTATAGTGGGGAAAAATAAAGGTTAACTTTATGGAAAGCAAACTTTCCTTCTTTTCCTTCTTCTCATCTTGAGCTGTCAACAAGGACTGACTTGACTTTTTTATTCTGTGAATACTCAGCACACGGTTCATATTTTTACATCTTCCACTCATTTATTTTTACCTGCATGCATATATATATATATATTTGTCAGAGCTAGAATAGTTCGGGACAAAGGAGATAAACATAGTCTAGAAAAGGCTCTTCTGTGCCTTGGGTCAGCTGCAGTGTATCTGCCTAATGAGTGCTTACATCTCTTGTGTCTGGTTTGCTGATGTCTGATGTTATCAGTGGTGGTGAGCACGTGTGAATTGCTCACAGCTTCTGATCTCTGACTACTGGAGTTTCCTATGCTGCAGTGCAGGCAGCTGCCTCTGCTGAGCTTTCTCGGGCAAGGTGTGAGTGTTTAGCTAGTAAGATGTGTTAGATTCCCCGGGTAAAAAGGATTAGGTTCCTCCCTTGCTTAGTTAGACTTTGAGGTTTTTGTGGGTTTGGTTCTATCCTTTTTTTTTCTGTCTAATTTATCTATGTTGATAAACACATCCTTGTGTACACTGAGTCAACATCTTGAGCTGAAAGGGACTCAAAAAGAGTCCAATTCCCTGCTCCTTGCAGGTTTACTTAAAACTAAACCATATGAGCAAGAGAGACCTCCTTGAACTTAGTCCTTAGGCTTAGTCCTGTGGCTGTTCCAGTGGCTGACCCTTTCAGTGAAGAATCTTTTCCTAATGTCCAATCTGAACTTCTCCTGATGCACCTACACTCCATTTCTTGGTAAAGGTGGCAACCCAGCTTAGTTCTCAAGGGAAACCTGAGATGGGGTGTGATTTGGTCCTCAGAGTGTGAGATCAGCCCAGGAACCTGGAACCAAACATTGCCTTGTGTGGTGAACGATATTCAAATTGTCAGTAGGTAGGGAGGAAACATGGTTCTCCATCGTATTGAAACAGAGCAAAGGAGGAGGATTTAGGTGACACATTTCCTCACAAGTGAACACTGAAGGTAGCTACTCTGATATAATCCTATATTTTTCTGATTTTGACTTTTGGAAGTAGAGGATTACAGCAGGGAAAAAGAAGCTGCATATGAGAGGGTTGGGTAGGTTAGTTGAAGCCAAAGAGGGCTCTGATGCATGTGCCTTTCTGCACCTGATGAAATTCTGGCTGTGTCTGGGGTTGGGTGTTGCTGAGTGTGCAGTGAGTGAGTACCTACCTCCTTAGTTCAGGGGATTTCTTGTTGGAAGGACATAGGAGATACCAGCTCAAAAAGTTTTGACCATCAGGGACCATCAGTGAGTGTGTACCTGCACTCAACAGGTGAGAACTAAACAACATAGAAATTGGAAATAATGGAGAATAAAATCCCTTAAGTTTGTTGCTGGTGAGTCATGGCTTAGGGTCCAGCAAGGGTCTTTGATTTTTAAATTTTTTAATACATTTTTAAAACATTTTAATTTCCTTTCTGCTCTTCACAAAAATTATTTTGCAAAGTACTATGTTGGCCTCAATTAGTTGTTCATGATTGTTGTATATAAAATAATGATGGCTGAGGACCAGTGTCTCAGTGTGGCTTCCTTGAGATTACTGTGTATGGTTATAGGCTATATATATTTTCATATCTTGAAAGAGAAACCGTTAGAGTGGAAGTTTGAAGGGACAGAAATTCCTGACGAGAGTTCACTGTCAGTGAGCTTTGTATCTAAAGCCTCTGGAGCAGATTTAGAGGAAGGAATAACAGTTTAAGCTTTAGACCATTCCTGGAAACATGGTTTTGTTGCTGTGAAACAGTGTGCTGGATTACTTTTTTTTACAATGAATGTTTCCTGAAAAGGGAAGAATAATTTGGGAGGTGGTTAAAAATATGAAGAAATAATGAACTGCCTGGAGAAATTCCTGGAGCAAGTTCTGTTTTCTGTGTCCAGCAATTTAAAATACAGTAACACACAAGTAAAGTCAGAGGTAACAAATTCACTGCAGCTGAAAGTGCTTTTGTATGCAAATTAAGTAAAAATATGGAAATACCTTGTCAGAGGGAATTGTGAAAAATACATATTAAAAAGAAACAGAAGACAAAAGTAACACTTTATTCACCTATATCTAACTCACGTTATTGGAAGCAGAATTTTATTTCTAATGTGTGATTTGAGTAGTGACTTGCAGAGCCAAGCTGATGGGTTGGTTATGGTACCTTGTGAGTACTTGATGCAGGATAAGGTAAATGTTGTGTGTGAACCTCTGCTACCTTCTGTGTTCCAGCCCCCACATTAAATCCCCACTTTGTGTGTAGTATTTAATGATAGTGTGCAAAGTGACAGGGCTGTTCTAGCCTAAGTGGGAAAGTACCCCACAGCTGGAGTAGGACTCTCTGAATAGTATCAGTGCCCTAAATGTGTGCCTGGCTAAAGCTGTCCAGGATCATGCCAAGGCATTGTGGCTGGACAAACATGAGCAACTTTGACATCCTCAAAAGGACTTGAGTTTGTACAAGTTGTTGAACAGTTTGAATATGCCAGTTTTTAAAGTCACAGATTCTAGGCTGGAGCAATATGGAGAATCTTCCTAATGAAGAATTTGTGCCTCTGGCATTGCGTTCTCCTTCCCTGGTTACTGAAGGAAGAGGTGTATTTTGCAGATGTCTGTCAAAATTGACTCAACACATGAAAGATTAGTTTAAATATTGTCTACTTCGTGACAACACTGAAAATGTATGAGGGAGGGAGGCATGAACAAAAGAAATTATTAGTAAAACAATGTAAATGCAGTGGCAAAGGTGGTGACAAAATCTGCAGATATATGGAAATTCATCTTCCTGGTGGATAGGGAGCCTGTAGGAGAGACTGTAGAAAATAAGGGTGTGCAAGATCTGAATTACTGGCTTCAGTTGAACTGGTGTCCTAGAGGGTATATGCAAAGGCATAGGTGTTCTGGGCAAGAAAACAAGTTACTAATGCCCTGTTGCATTCTTCAGTTTGACTTTGTGAAATGTATATCTGAGCTGTCTAAGAAACAACAGCTCCTTTAGTTTGAGCATGAGGGGAAAAACACAGGGATGGGATGAGAAATGTTTTTCCCAGTAGTTCTCTGTCTAGCTGAGTGAATAGTGTTGCACAGAACATCAGAAAGCTTTATAAGCTGTAGTGTTGAGATGAATGTATACAAAGTAACACGTGTTGACTCAATTGTGTGTGGTGTTGTTTCTTGGATTTTGGTTTTTTTTTTTGTTTGTTTTGTTTTCAGTGGGATACAGTCACATTCTGTAATGAAAAACAAATAGGTATTTAAAATTAGTATTGTATGTCTAGGTGCCTGAACTTAGGCAGTCAGGGATCTCTCTGTTTTTTTTTTCTGTTCTGTCTTTTCTGTGATCTCTTTCTTTTTCTCTCAGTTGGAAGGAAGGGGACAGTGGATGCTTAAAATACAAGTGTGGGGTGGGTAACTGGCTGCTAGTTGTTTTACGATTACTACTTTGAGTGATCGTTTATGGTGAGTACATTTCTAGTTTCATCTCAGTACATGCACATTATGGTATCACAAATATCAAAACCAGGGAAACTCATAAGCAGCCTCACAGTGCCTTCTCCTGATACTCCATGGGCTAGTTTAAGTATCTTTACTGCACACTGCAATCACATCTTATATTTAGATGAATTGTTTGCGTCACTGCAGTTGGTGTCTCGTGTTGAAGCCACTGGCCATGTGAGCTTCCAAGTGGCAGTGTTTTACTGCCTGAACTGAAGGTACACTTAGTAATCCCTCATAAGAGTCATACTTTGCTATTGCAAAATATCCAAACAAATAACCTTTGTTTGGGTCTCCCTCTAGAAAGACTCTGAGTCTGTGGTGGATACATTTGGAGCCATTAAAAATTGTGGAATAGAAAGAGTAATTTTCCCAAGTCTGAATGATTTCCTTTCTTTCAGGGAAGCACTGGCTACAACATCCAGAGGGTTGATCAAAAGGCATCAAAGCTGTGATAAATTCCTTTTCCTGTGCTTGATTAACTGTAATTTCATATTCAGTACCTGAAGATATGCCTAGGAAATGAGATTTCAGGTTGGTGATTAAACTTAACTTATGCAAGTGTGCTGCAGAGAGCAGAGGTGGTCAAAGGAAGTGAGTGGGTTTTTGCTCTTAATTTGAATTCTCAGCATAAGTGATTTACCATCCTACATCACAGGAGATTCAAACCATAGCTTCCTTTAGGGCAACAAACTCAGTAAACATGCAAGATTTCCACACCTACCTGGGTGTGGAAAGAAACAAATCTAGAAGAGTGCTTATTAACATGTTTTTTAAAGGGAGATAGATAATCAGATGTGTTTGTGAATTTTCTAGTATATCTTTCCATCTCTTAGGAAGCAGATGAGAATTGAAGTTGGTTTTGCATGGGCTACCAAGAAGCCCTTCATGGAGGATCCCTGCTGAGAGCCTAAAGACCTGTGTGAGCATTTGATGTAAATACTTTTCCCTGTTCCCTCAGCCTTTCTAATGCAATTACATATTTTCTATATTCTGTTATAAAATTTAATATTCCTAACTACTGTTTTTGTACTTCAGAAGATTCTTACAAAGGAAAAGTGTTGTCCAGCCATCCAACCACTTTTACATACTTAGTTTAAAAATAATGGTCTTCAGTATAGCTGAAATAAAAGAAAAATTTTTGATTTACATTCTGCAGATGATATCTACTTATGATTTTTTAGTCATATGTAATATTCAGCCATATATATTTAAATGTGAGATTTTGTTGTGAAAGGCCTCAAAAAATTCAGTTTCTGTTCTTCATTGTGGGAATCTATGATCTGGGCATATAAGTCTGTTGTTCTTTTCTTAATTGTTGAAGGTAGAAATAAGTATCTTGGTAATATTCTAGAGGGGTTTTTTTGTTTATTTTCCACCTATGATTTGCTCTCAAAATTTTGATTCATTCAGAAAAGGGAGAAATTACCAGAATCTGTAGTGACTTATAGTTACAAAAATAAATGAAAGAAAAAGCTGTATGTAGTTGAGTCAGCATCTTCCAAGCCTCATAAAAGGGATCATCAAATCTTGTGGTTTGCTGTGAGACTCAGGTGTTTTAAAACAAAACAAAAAATCCCCACTGGTATAATGAGTGAATTTATTTTAATTTTTTTTTCCTTCCTGATACAGCCTGTTGCTTAAATCTCTAAGTTTTGTGAAACTAAAAATGTCTAAAACTGTTCAGCTTCCTCAACCCCTACCAGTATGATTACTCCTTATTTTTGTGAGATTGTAAGACTATCTTTAGGACATGAGCTTTCCCTCCTGCAGCAGATAGCTGTATGTATGACATTTGAAACAAGGGACATTGTTTCCCTTATCTCCCTTCCTGTTCTAGTGTTTTGTGCCCTTTCCACTTTGTCCTGTTTGGCTTCTTTTTTCACTTCAAGTCTGAGAAGCACAGTGGAAGTGGAATTGTTGGTGTCTATCTTCTCCTTGAGTGGCAGAACACTCTGTGGCCTAGAGATACTGCCCTAATTGTGAAAGAAAAGGATGCAGTGTAAGCAAATCAGTAAAGCAGTTCCCTTTCTGGTAGTAGCTTCCCCTCTCGGTGTGAGGGTTGAATGGGCAGACACTGGCCAGTGGTAACATTGCTCTTTGTAGCTTATTTCGTTTAGAAAGTTCTGAGTTGTTTATGATTTTTAGCGCTACTCCCTTTGTACCAGGTTGGAGAACAATAATGAGATGAGATTATGTATCATGCCTCTTGTCTGATTACAGTTTCTTTAATTCTCAAATTAATGCTCCTAAGCTGTGGATATTACATATGCTCTTAAGTGTGTAGGCAGAGAAGCTGGAAGTAGAATTAAAAGGGAGAATTAGTGCTGGAAATGTAAAAGCCATTTGTTTATCTTAGTTAGCATAAGCTCTGAAAACACAAGTCACACGTCCTGTGATGAAATTATCTTAATGATTTGAACAAGTTTTAAATACATTCCCACAAAACCCAGGTAGCAGCACTACGTCTGGCACAGTCTCCCACTTCTGATATTGCTGAAGGCAGCCCACTGGATAACCAGAGCTGCCTCCTGCTTTTGACAAATAGCAACTATTTAGAAGCACCTGTGAAGATTTCAACTGAATAGAAACTGGTGGTAGCTAGTAAGGAATAGAAGCAGTTATAATTTTCTTCAAGGTTCATTATGCATGAATTCATTGCTTGTGTTCTTAGTTGAGAACCTGCCTATAAATCATTGAAAACATTGAAACAAATCATGAGAGAGCCTAATTTTATGTCCCATGTTATTAATATGAGTTTCTCTTAAAAAAAATAAAACAGTAGACTTTTTCATTCTGTTTGCAAGATCCATGGGCTTTATTTCTACATATTTAACAAGGTTTAAATATTTTTCAATTTGCTAGTGAAGGCTGGTTTGAAGTTAAACTCAGTGTTACAAATCAGAACCTAGTATATCTACTGTGCCTCAGTTCCATTTCGCTGAAAGATGATTTCACCTTAAATAAGAGGCACCTGCCAAGTAACTGCAGGGGCAGACCAGCTGTGGGTACCTGCTATTTATCTGATAAACAGAGCTTCCTGAAGCATTTTGGACAACTGTGTTATTTGTTATGTGTGCAAGAATCATTCCTCACTTTTGAAACATGTGACAGAAAAGGTCACTTCTTACAAAACAGCCTGCCAGCTCTCAAATATGTTTTTGTGAAACTTGGACTCTGTTTTTTGGAATGTGAATGTTGTGATTCATAGATTTATTTCCTTCCCCCTCCTCACCTAGTAGTGATCAGTGATGAATACCAGCATTTGGCTGCTGTCTTGCAATAACTTGAGTTTTGTAAAAGCTAGGCCTCTAGATGTGCTTCTAGTTCTCTTTTTCTTGTCCTCTACTCCTAGTGGGATAAAAGATTTGTGGAAATAGTGCTTGAGGTACTGCCTACATATAAACCTAGTAATTAATTTTATCCTCAAAAGGAAGCATGGCTGATATACTTGGGTCCCTCTCTGCACTGCAGTGCCCCATGCATGTACTGCAGCTGTGGAAGAAGAGAATGGTCCCTGGCTGTGTGGTAGGGTTGGAAGGTGCATTCCCATGGATATGTGACCTTCTAGACTGACTACTAAAGGCTAAAAGACTTGCTTCTGCTGGCCTGATACTGTGGTAGAAAAAGCTTGGAGATCCCTGAAACTGTCTAAATGCTGAATTTCTTGCAGGTTCTTAAAAGCCCCTGGCTGGTGTCCTGAAGTGGAGCACTGAGGGGTAGTTGCCCTGCTTTTGCTGCTAGTGCTTTTGAAATATTAATGGAAAGAATTGTCATGAAAGTGGGGCTGATGGAAAATATGCACTTGTATATGAATCTAGAATGGTTTGGGTTGGAAAAGATCTTAAAGATCATCTAGTTCCAACTCCCCTGTCATGGGCAGAGCTACCACCCACTTGATCAGCTTGCTCAGGGCCCCATCCAACTTGTTATTGAGCACTTCAAGGGATGGAGCACCTACAGCCTCTCTGGGCGACAAGCTCTGAAGTTCTCCTGTGAATCTGTGGAAGACAGCTGATTTATTGTGTTACTGTGTGTGACTCCCATTGGGTGGATGTGCACAAAAGAGTTTACAGCTGCTTCTGGATGGTTTGGCTTCCTATGCATGGGGAGAAGGGAAATAACTGGCAGTCAGGAGGCAGAAATGCATATAATGTATTTGAGGTTAAAGTGATAATATGGAAAAAAAAAGAATGTTTCTAAAAGAATAGACCATTTAATTTTATGTATAGTTGGATACAAAATTTGATCCAAAGAGGGTCTGCAATGAGTAACAATAAACTCCTTTTGTCATCTCTAAAATTCCCTTAATTAAGATATTTATTGAGTTTATGATGTTTCTTCACTCAAAAAATGGTATGATGTATTGTACTGGTTGACTTGGTATGTCTGTAGTTAACCCTTTTGCAAAAAATCCTATGGGGAATTTTGATTTTAAAAAAAGAGCTTGCAAAGAGATAAGGCTATAGCAAAGTATCTAATGAGGAAGCTAAAAATCCTAACTCAGCTTAAAACAGGAGTGAAGAATGAAGAAAAACAGGAAGAATTTGTCTGTAAGGTGGTAGGCAAACTCTGACTTAACAATTTTTTGCTGAGAGCTGGCAGGAATGCTGATGAGTGGTCCAGTTTCAGAGTGCTTATTGAGATACATTTAGAGGGACATTGTTAATTAAGCTCCAAGCAGCCTCTTGTTTACTCTGCCCCACTGGGATGGGAGAGAGAACTGGAGGAGTAAAAGTGAAAAAATTGTGGATTAAGACAAGGGCAGTTTGGTGGGTAAAGCAAAAGTTGTGTGCGCCAGCAAAGCACAGCAAGGAATCCATTCCTCACTTCTCATTGGGAGGGAATTGTTCAGCCATCTCCAGGGAAGTTGGGCCCCATCATGTGTAATGTTGACTTGGGAAGACAAGTGCCATCGCTCTGGACATCCCCCACTTCCTACTCCTTTCCCCCAGCTTTATCTGCTAAGTGTGACACCATATGGTGTGGGATATCCCCTTTTTAGTTGGGCCCATCTGTCCTGGCTGTGTCCCTCACTGGTTGGGTGATGTCACAGAATCAAACAGGTTGGACAAGATCTCTGAGATCAAGTGCCATGTCCAGCCTTTCCTAAAATGCCTCCAGGGACAGCCCATTCCAATGTCTAATCACCCTTCCTGTGAAGAGATTATTCCTTAATGTCCAGTCTAAATCTCCCCTGGTGCAGCTTAAGTCTTCTTGTCCTGTTGCTGGTTACCAGGAGAAGAGGCTGACCCCCACCTGCACTCTCCTTCCAGGTGATTGTAGAGGGTAATAAGGTCCCTGCTGAGCCTTCTGTTCCCCAGACTAAACCACCTCAGCTCCCTCAGCCTCTCCTCGTGGGACAAATGCTGTTGACCAACACTCCCAGGTCCTCTTCTGTTGAGCCACTTTCCAGCCACTCTGCTTGCAGCCTGTGCTGTTCCCTGAGGTTACTGTTTCCAAGTGCAGGACCTGGCCCTTGCTCTTATTCAACCTCATGCCTCTGGTCTTGTCCCATTGATCCTGCATGTCCAGGTTCCTCTCCCAAATATTCCCACCCTCCAGCAGATTGACCCAACTTTGGTGTTGTCTGTGAACTTGCTGGTGGTATATTCAATCTCCTAATCTAGATAATCCAAAAAGATATTAAACAGAACTGGGCTCGCACTGATCCCTGGGGGATGCTGTTCATGGCCAGATGCCAGGTGGATGCAGCAAGGTTCACCACCGTTCACTGGGCCTGGCTGTCCAGCCAGTTCTTAACCCAGCAAAGAGTGCACCTTTCCAAGATGTGGGCTGCCAGCTTTCCCAGGAGTGTGCCGTGGGAGGTGGTGTCAAAAGCTTTGCTGAAGTCCAAGTAGGCCACTTTGTCTTTCAGAACATAGGGATGGCCTGCTTGTGCATCTTCACGATTTCTCTCTTAAGGTACACATTGGTTTAAATATGTATTATCTATTAATTAAAGTTAAAATATTTATTGAAGTATATGAGAAACAGGAAATTTTCTAATACTGTGCAAGTGCTGCTCAGCAATAGCTAAAATATCCGTGTTTATGCAGTTTCCCATATCAGCAGAACAAATCCCAAAACTCATACTGGGGCCATGAAGAAAATTGTCTCTGCCTCAGCCAAACCAGCACACCAAGCAATCTTCCAGTCCCTTATTGAGCAGTATAAAACACCCAGTAAGTGTGGAGTGACCTCCTGGCCCTGTGGTGTCAGCCAAACTGTGCTAAAATACACCTGGCCACGCATTCATACCTGAGCTAAAGAGCTACTTCTCAGTTTGAAGAGCAAGCTTTGGGATGCACTGTGGGCTCTGAAGGTCTCCTTTGAGTGACTCTGAAGTTTAGGACCTGGCAATGCCCTCTGCTTGGAGACTGTGTAGGGAAGCAGGCTCATCTGCAGTGCCTTTACCCCTGTGGAAAGGAAATGTATATTAAGGGAAAAAGGTATCCGTTTTCAGGTACTGCAAAGAAAAACCAGCTGCTTTTAGAACTCACCCTGTGGAAAATTAATTGTTTTTTTGGAAGGTACTTTCCTTTGAGGGGATGAATTGGTGTTTCAGCAGGTGTTAAAGCTGCAAAGAGTCTCCCACAGTCCAGGAGCGAGTGTCTGGCTTAGGTCAGGTTGTTGTTCAGCCCTGTTCTGTGACTGGCTGAGCAATATCTGACTGTCAAGCTCTGCTGCTGCAGTTAAGTGTTCAGTGATACTGCTTCCAGCAGAAATCTTCCAACCTAAAGCCAAAGTTTCTTTTTTTCCCCTCCCCTTATGATTTCCTTCCAGTCATATTTTCCTTAAGGAAAGCTGCCAAATGGCTGCTTCTTTCTAAGCAGCAGTTTCAACTTTTCAGAAGTATTTTACATCAATGCTTTTTACTTACTTGGATTTAAATTTCTGGTTTCATTCTTGCATTCCTGCTCTCATTTCGGTAGAGGCATATAGGAACTTCATAAATTTAACTTAATTAGCTTACTTCAGCACCCTATCACATTTTCAGTAGACATGGTATTGATCCTAGATTTCATCTGGAGTTTTGGTGGAGTATTTGCTCACTGACAGGACGGTAATATCCCATCAATCTGTCCTGCCCTCATTTCTTTTGCCAGATATCCGTGTTTAGGTAAAACATTTCCCTTCACAGCTGTGAGATTTCAGAGAGGAACAGTTAAAAAGTGGTGTCATTTTTTCACTTTGTGTTGAAGGTGCACTGTGGTAGGCTTGCTGGTCTGACAGGTCTAAGATTAGTTCTGTTCATCTTCTACATGGCACTACCCTTCCAGGCAGCTGAAAATACATGAAGTGCTTGAATCTTCTGGGGTTACCTCCTTTTTCAAGAAATGAAGGCAGTACATCAAGAGATCTAAATAAAATGAATGGTTTGAAAAAAGTAAATCCAGCTAGCTAAATGTAAAGGTTATTCAGGATTGTAGAGATATTAGTGGAACCTTTAGCTACAAATAGTTTTGGTTTTTTTTTAATGTGGGTCTAGCCAAAGTTTTAGTTGGCAAAAACATGCTATGTAGCGTGGTTAGGAGGTTTTCTTCATGTCTCTATGTAATGCTTTGTATTGCTAGACATAATATGATGAAGTTTAAAACTTTGGATAGAAAGCATATTCGTGTTTTCACGAAATGTGATAGCTTTGGATAGAAAGCATACTGGTGTTTCTATGGGAACGTCTGTTTTGAAATTAAAATTCTTGTGAGTTTAGAAGCTCAGTTTTAATTTCATTTTTAGAATGGTAAGTTCTGATTTATTCTTGGCAGCAAGAAAAATAATTTTGCATTTATGTAGCAGAACAGATTCCAGGTATTCTTTTGTTCCAGAGAAGCTGGAACTAGTGGGCTAAATCTTGTAGATAGTAGGAATCTTCTCTGATATTTCCTCTCCTTTATATAGGCGTTGTCCAGCTGAAGGCATTGCTGATTATAGAAACTCTAAATACCTTTAGTCCAAAGGCACTGAGTTCATAAATCTCTTTATAAGAAGACAATTGCAGCTAGAAATATACTGGCTAAGCAAATGTATAAGGCTGTAAATGAAGAGGGACTAATGTTATGGGGTGCTGGCAACAGGTTAAGCTAGATTCATTGGGCAACAGTGTGTTTTGCAAAGTCCATTGAGTTGGTAGCAGGTGGCAAACCCAGCTCTTGGTACCTTGTGCTGTCCAGAACCTATGAGCTGTTTTATCTGGAAAGTACAAGAAGTGCAGGGAGAGATAAAAGTCGGCAAGAATTTAAGTAACATTGTAACTTCAGTGAGATTCTTTTTACGTTCTTGGTAATATAATAATATGGAAAGATGGGAGAAGGGAGCTACAGGGTTTTTAGTTTAGAGAAATATGCCAGAGGCATAGAGTCTGAGTGAAAAAAATATTCATTTCTCTGGCCTAACAAGCAGGTGGCTAAATCATAGGGGAATATCTTTTAGGAGGAGTGTGGAGTTTTTCTGGGTTTTGGGGAATGTGGTGTTTTTTAGTTTGCTGTTTGAGAGAGGGACATATGTTTTTTTTAAGAGATTACTTTATGAAGCTAAAAGTCTGTCAAAACTCAGAATCTGAAAGCTCTACTCCAACAAGCTAATTGATGGGATACTGCCTTTCTTTAGATACTTTATAGAATATTAATTCCTCCTAAGTCACAAGACAAGAACTGACTGAAATTCTATCATCTTTATTATGCAGGAGGTAAAATTTGAATGAGGATTACACTTGGTCTCTGATCATGCTCTGTAAATGTTTTTTCCTTTATGATTTTTTTCATTCCTCTTTTATTCCCTTCCATGTAAATTTCATCTCCTCCTTTCATTGAATGTGTCTGACAGGTCTGTCAATGGGAACCAGAAATGCAAGCCTTCACTACCAGTTATGGAATGAAAATGGACAAGCTACTCTTTAGGGCTGGATTAAAAAAGTTTCTGGGAATATTTAAACTAATTTGTGATTGAATAGTACAGGATTTGACAAGGTGACTGAGGGATGCCTGTTATGTTTGAGCTGTGGGTGAGAAGGCTTCATCTGTGATAATCAGCTTTTTTGGATACCTCTGGGACTCAGAATGCTCTGCAGGATGTAACTGATTGGCACCTGTGTAAGCTGCTAGGCGTATGCTTTTAGTTTAGTTGCCTTTAGAAAATTAAGCTTTTACTTAAAAGCAGATTTCTCCATAAACTATCACACTGTTAGCTGTCAAAAAACCCAGGAATTTTTCACCCATGTTTCAGTTGTTGGTTCTTTGGGGGTGTGCTGTGAATTAAGGCTACACAACTTTTGAGGTGCTTCTTCCACACATCAGAAAAAGGTGGTGACTAGCAGTTTATTTTGGGGCTTCTACCAGGACATGCCTAGCTTGATAATCTTCTTGGAGACTATGAAATAAAACTAATCTGCAGCAAAAAATTCCCATTATTTTCTGTTTTGTGATTCTTATTAAACAGGGGTTTGTGTGTGCCTTTTTGCAAAGAAAAGCATATTTCAACAACCCCTCTTCTTCAGATAATGCTCAGATGATCCTGTAGATCATTAACCACATTTTGCAGAGTTTGACATGTGATGTGCAGCACACCACGCTGACATTCTTGCATAACTTCTCAGTGTGCTACTTGTCCTAACAATAAAAGGCCCATTTAAGTGAGCTTCTTTGGAAGAATTGTTTTATGTGAATTGTGCCAAAGTATTGCTTTTGGAATGTTAATTGAATTGATGTTCTAATAAAAATTAAAGAGTCAGTTAAAACCGCTTGACCTATTGGTATACTTCAAGTTTGACAAGGGAAGGATGTTCATAGAAAGGTCAGAGGAATAAAGGAGATTTTTCTCCCAACAAATCAGGGCTTTCTTGAGTGGATTGGCCTATAATCATTCTGAGGGTATATTGCAAAAAAGAAAAACAGGAAACACAGCTGAAATAGAACTGTGAGCACTTTTTACTGGTAAGAACCATAAAGAGAAGCACATTAATAATAGTTTGTGCTGTCATTTATTTTAGCCAGTTAAGGTGAGATGGGATCTTGCCACTGCATACAAATCTTAAGGGCAGGTGTCAAGATGGTTTTCATGTCCTTCAAATCTTATGTGTGGCTTATTGGTTAGCTTTAGTTTAATTGTTATACTTTAAGGGGAGAGGAAAGAAGTAGGCTAAAAGAAACCTGCTTGAAGCTTTTTTTCATGAAATGTATTACTATTTTTATATACAAAGTATAGTGGAATTTCCATTTCCAGTTAGTAATCACCCAATTTTTATTTCAGATGCCTTCTAGTGATTCTTGTTGTTTATAATCATTGTGAATTAATTCCTTTCCCAGATACACTGATTGTGGTGGTTTTTTTTTATTTCTGTAGCAACACAATTTGTGTTTTTGGTAGCCTTAGATACAGCAGAGGAAGAGTGAGCTGGATTTCTTAATGCCCATGGTAGGTGCTGGTGTAGGCTAGCCTTGCAGGGGGTAGTTGTCTTCTCCTGGCAGAATCTCAGTAGGTAATTTAAATGCCCAAAAGGATGTTGGCTTTGTAATGTAAAGGAATGGAAATAAAGGATAAGTTTTGTTTTTTCCCTTGCATGTTATATTAGAGACAGAATCCCTAGTAAAAGTCCTTGATGCTTAGTAGTGCTAGAATTTCATCCAGCTTTTCCTGAAACCTGTTGTAGATTTTCCTCTTATTCCATGGAGAATATATTAATATCTGTTAAGTATTCCTGCATAAATTTGCCTCCAAAGAGAAAAGTTAAGATTTATGCTCTTTTAAAAAGTGTGTTTAAGAATTAGCTCTTTCTCACAGCACTTCACTTACTTACCTCTGTTTATTTCTCCTAGATTTTTATTTCTGTCATGAATTAGATTCCCTGGTAACAGAGTTTACATATATTTTTGGATGTGTTTTAATCCTTGACATTGTTGGATCACTGATGGTAGTTTAATAGTCTTCTAAAAAAAAAAATCTCTCTTTAATATTTTTATTTATGTAGAAGGGTAGAGCTTAATCTTTCAGGATAAAAGTCATACTGTGGAACCATAACTCATAAATTCAGGATTATAGTGCCAAGGCATTTCCTGTTTTATCAAAACTTTTTCTGCTTCCAGTTAGTTGACTAGTTGGATTTTCTTGAGTAACTTTATCCAGTTGTCCAGGAAAAAATCAGATTTATTAAACTTAACTTTTAACAGTGGATAGAATTATATTCTAAAGCCTGCCAGTAGATTGTATAAAATTTCTGAATGTGAATTCAGCAGGGACTAGATTATAGTGACAGAATGTAATGCCACTTCCAGATCAGGAAAATAATGTTACAATCCTCCTGTATAACAGCACGTTGCAGTCTTGAGAGCTGCCTTTTATTCAAATGTCATGGAGTTAAATGTATTAGAAAGCATCTTCTGCTTCACTGCTTACAGTTCATAAGACTTTCTCATCTGTGGCAGTCGGCTCAAATACATTGAGTCCTCTGAATCTGGGGCTTGCCTCCATTGGGATATGATCTTTTTTATGGGAAGAGATTTGTAGCACTTGGAACTAATGTCCAGAGTATATTTGCCTTCCTGAACACCAGCCTCCAGGGGAGGAGAAGCAGCTCATGCAGTACATTGCCTTTATCTCTATAAAAGCAGCAGTATAAATACCTAAATGCTGTCAGCCTTGGCTCTTAGCTTTGGGTCTAAGCTTGTGAACAATCTCTAAGGACTCTGTGTGTGTGTGTATATATTGGTAGGAAAAAGGAATCCTGCGCCACATGGTAGTACTTTTACATATTTTTCTGTTTTATCTCAGAGGGAAAAGAAAAATGTTATAAAGACTGAAATTGTGTTAATCGTTTCTATTTATTTTAAAAATGTTTTAAAATAACCTCCATTTTCTAAGACCAAACCTCAGGGTGTTTAAGTAATTCATAGAAAATGATTGAACAATGTGCAAGTTCTAGTCTTTCTAGTCGTTGATTTTGTGTCCAAGGGGCATATTTGTTAGTGGAAGTGTGGAATTTCTAGTGTGATAATTAAAGCTGACTGGAGAACAGGGCTCAGTTTGATCATGATTTCTTGTCTTGCCTAAGTGAGAAGTGAATGATTGCTTCTGGTTCATGTGGGTTGTTTCCTCACAGTGAGCTGCTATTTTGCAGAAGGAGATTTAGAAGACTAAAATAATTCATGTTTGTAGAGTGGATATGTTTGCAGGCTCTTGGCAATTTCAGACTCCTTCAGAACTCAAAGTATTTGTTCATGAAGTAAAAATTACATAGATTTAAGGGAAGAGATGATTTCTTTAACAAATTTAAGTCTTCTATTATGAGGTAAAAACTCTTGAGTTAACAATTCAGAATAAATTGTGTTTAGAAAAGGAGTAAGTCTTTCTCAATCATGTATTACTTTGAGCCCACTTTCTTGTCTGTTTTTGATGTTTTTCTCTTTTGAGAGCTGTATTAAAGAATTTTCCTTTTTTCATTGTTCACTTAACCCATGTGGTTGTTATTTTCTTCTTCCATGTGTAGCTCTTTCTACTTTAAAATATGCAAGTAAAGCCCTTTGGTTATTAAGATCACTACCCTCTTATGTTTATGTTATATTCTGCTTTGGCCAAGACATACATATCTAATTTTAATAGCTTAAATAGGAGCTGCTAAAATAGAGCACAGTTCATGCCTTAAATGTTGATTCATATCTAAGTAATGAGTATAAACAAAATAAACATCATCTTGTTTTTTAGCAGAGCTAGACAGATGCTGCATTCTGAAACTTCAGCATATGCAAGTGTCTTCTATAATACACAGCTTGGTGAATGTATAATACTGGGTGAAGGTGGAGCTTATATGAATTTTATAGTTGCTCAGCTGTAATTGTTTTTTGTGGTTGGTGGTTGTTTTTTATGGAGAGGGGTAGAGGGTGTTGTGATGGATTTTTGTTTGGATTTCTTCGTTTAATTATTTAGCTTCTCTCCCTCTCAGAACTTTCATTCCATGGGGAATTTTGTCTTGAAGAAAAACCAAATGTTGGCATTTTTCTGGCAGAAGAGGAAATCACAGCTCCTGGACATGTAGAAATTGGACTCTCCAGTGCTTTTGTGTTTCCACTAATTTCTGCTTATGCCCTCCTTGTCCATCTTTTGGGATGGAGAGCTTTATTTTAATCCCCAAATAACCACAGGTGTAGTCCAATTCTTAACAAAGCTCCTGGCTTCAAGGGAAATATGATAAAGCCACCTACAAGGAATAAATACCAATCTTGAATAAGGTAATGAAGAACTCTGACTTCATCACTGTCAAAACTTGACAGCCTGACTCATATGTGGGCAGGAGAATTTTCCTGAAACCTTTAGGGACCTTTACTGTTTGTTCTTTGATAGTCATTGCATATCCTGGTATATGTGCACAAATAGAAGCCTCAGTTCCTAGCAAAATTGTTTCCCTGGTGTCCTTTAAAGGGTCACAACTATACTGCGTTGTCTGAGAACAGAAAGAAATGTTGTTCCTTTTTCAAAAGGGGTGATTGTCTGCTCTTGTGATTGTGAGGATGTTCCTGCTGAGGTAACTCAAGAGCATAAGGGTCACCCTTTGAACCTTCATCTACTGCAGCTGAATCCTCAAAGCTCATTTCCTTCTAATACTGATTTCAGTGCTGTGTCATGGGTGTCATACTTTCGCTTTTCTTTCCTCTTCTAGCCATCTCCTTAGGGTACAGTTCCTGTCCCTCTCTGTGTACACTCAAGTTCAGACTCTTGTAAAGCAGGAAGAGAATCTGAAAGACAAAACCTAGCTGATACCTTTTGTTTGTGTTAATACCTCTCTACTCTTCAGATTACAGTGCTGCTCAAAGCACAATGAAAATCCTTGGAAGGTACCTGGTTTATAGAGTGAGCACTTCCCAGATAATTCTACCATGTTGTGCAATTTTAATGCAATGGTAGCATGCCTCTGTAACCTGCCTTTGTGTACTTCTCCACTGACTTATGCTGCCACTGATATCAGAGTAGAAACAAGTACTTTTTTCCAGTACGTTAATGAAGACCTTTTTAGCTCTTTAATATTTGTTGTGTTTTATTCCTTCCAGACTGAAAGGAACAGCCTGTTTTGCATTCTTGTATGTGCTCAACATTGAGAGATTTAAAACTTCATCCGATATAAGCTTTTTTGAGTGTGAAGTTGTGGCACTTTAGAGGTTGTGGTGAAAGCTTTTGAAGAGCTGGTAGGCAAGGAGCATTCAAATCTGGCTTCTGCTCTCATAAACATCCACAGCAACTTTATGGGCTACTTTGGATACCTCCCTCAGGGGCTGTGGGCAGGCAGAGAGCTCCACAAGCAGCATTGAGGTGCTGCTGTTGTCAGTGAATCCCACAGCTGGGAAGGGATTGGGATGCTTGGGCAAGCTGTGGTCCCATCCAGAGAAAGCCTTCACAGGGGCTGCTGCCTTCTGGCTGAGAGGTCAAAGTGCAGTAGGTGGCCTTAAGTTCAAGTCTTAGTAGGCTTTACATCTAGCTTTGCTTATTTGTCAAGCCAGCCTGCTTGTCAAGCAAGTCTGCTTTTCCCTCCTTTCTTTGTTAGGTTCATTACCAACTTTATGGTACTGAGGTCCATTTGGGTCAAAACTCTTTGATTTGTTTATGATAACCATCATAGTACTTTGAAAATGCTCATTGCTTGTGTTGCCCCTGAGTGGCTGAAGTCTCCAATGGGACTTTGTATACGTGATGGAAGACCTGGAAAGGTGATGATGCTGCAGATAGGAATACAGCTGTAGGGTTGTTGATATGCTCTAAATATGGTGAAATATAAAGATGAAAAGAAAATTAAAATTTTTTTTTTGGTTGCTTGATTTTCAGAATTTTCCCTATGTTGTGCCTTTGTGGTTAATTTGGTGGTTCCTGCAATTCCTTTGACTGCAAATTATTTGATAGTTCTGTCACTCTTCTCTGTTACCTTTATTTTTTGGAAAAGGCAAAATTGTTTAACTGTTGGATTCAGGGTTTACCATTTAATTAAACTAATTGCATAAAAAAGAAAAGTGAGACCAGATGGGTCCAGCAGAAAAAATAACTGGCTATAAGGGGATGGCTGTTCTAATGCAGTAAGTTTTTCATCCTAACATCTGATACTATTGCCTGACACCTTGAGGACAGATATTAATTTAAATACTTTCTGTGGTTTTGAGGGGTTTTTTTCCATGTTTAGAGTTGTTCCAGCCCTTAAGTGTCAGAAGTGGTCTGTACAAGGAAACTGCTGCAAAAATATATTGTGCAGTTTTTTTCTGCGTGTTGATGGTGCTGTGAGACTGAGCAAAGGAGACTATCCATAATTCCTTTGACATAATGAATCCCTTATGCAAGGTAAATTCTTACTGTTTCTTTCCCCCTTTCAACAGTATATTAGTTGTAGAAGTAGTCAATTGGTAGCTGCCATGTAAAAGTGTCATGGTTTATATTATGCTGTGCAAGATTAGATTAGCATAAAAATGCCATAAAACAAGTAATAGTATTGTTCCAGTGCTTGGTTGCTGTAGCAAACAATTCTGGGGGCTGCATTTTATGGCTTAGGCATCTGAAGTGGGAGAGCAGGGAGAGATACACGTTCCATTGTGATTTCCAGACCACAGTATAATCAGGGTTTGGATGAGGATAAAATCAGTCACAGTGCAAACTTTTACTGAAAAATTTGGGTCATTTAAAGACTCAGTTGCAGTGCAACTGGAAGTACAACTTTAGCACGACATTGGAGAGAAAAAAAACCATAAAAAGTTTGACCTCCTTCCTCCCCTGTATCCCAATCCCCCTTGCCCTTATTCAACATACCTAAGCAAGGGTATAGCTATTTTTTTTTAAGGCTCCTTTTTTTCTGCCTCCCAGATCATGAGTTAAAGGATTTCTTTTGCTGAGAGAAAGCAAATCAGAGGTTATACAAAATTGCACCAAAGCAATTTTCCATAAACTTTGCCTAGTGATTTTCTGAATGCTGTTCACTGAACTTTTGACCTCTGTAATGTTATATAACTGCTATTGCCAATTTTTCACTTTGCAGGAAAGTATTTAAATTACACGCATGTTTTTGATGTGAAATCCTCATTTTCTGTGTGACGAGAAAGTAATTGAGGAACAACTATTTATGTTTTCTTCGCATTAGGCCTGAATTTACAGGCATCTGTTTCTGCCCTTTTTTCCAATCATTCACTGTCCTGTGAAATCTCACAATTTTTCCTCATGCAAATGTTTCACATACTTCTGAGCATTCTCACCGGCTTCCTTTTACCCCTCTTTATAGTGAACTCTGCACCTTTCCGAACCTCTTTCTCTGGCAGTTACCAGAGTTTCACTTGGTGTTAAAAGTGCAATGAGATTTGGATTTCATGTTCTAGCTTGATGTTTCCCAGATCTGTTTTACTGATAATGATGAACACTTTGTCTCTCTTCTGGCAGCTGTGGAGTACAGTCCTGATGTTTGTTGAAGTACTTACTTCAGTGACTGTTCTGTTTCCAACATGAGGTAGATTCTGAGTTCCTTTCACAGGGTGAATGCTTATGTGCAGATGTGTTTTCCCAATGTGTGCTGACCTGCCTTTTTCAGCATTCATTTCTTCTGCCTTTCCTATTTCACAGTCATTTACAAGGATTTCGTGATAAATCATTGATGGTGATGAAATAATTCATGGTGGTCAGTAGCTTTGTGCAGTTGAATATAAGCAGATCTCTTCCAGATTTTCTGTAAATGAAGGCTCTGTGCAAAGGGAATGTATGAAAAGAGTTGAAAATGGTGTTGATTTTTAAACATTCATAAGCTTGTAGTTGGCTCTTTTTTCTCTTATTTCTTTTTTATTTTTTCTTTGTTCACGCTTATGTAGTGACCTAAGGCTGACTCTGATGGCTGAAATCTAGTGTGTTTTATCTTTTTCTTGATACAGTTTTAGATAGTAAGACATATAGCATATTCTACAGGTAGCAAGTATTTGGGGAAAGTAGCAGTTTTCAATAGGAAGGAAAGCACGGTTTGTTTTTTGCCTCATTTCCCTTAGTCCTTGCAACTACTGAAGACCATTGTTTGCTTCCCAGGATTTAGAGAAGAGTCAATTTTATCTTCTAAGAAATGAAGGACACCATCCAGACTTACTTAGAGGTGCTGGAAGATAGTCCCTGAATGAGAAGAAAGAAATGTTTTAACTGTTGGTTATTGAGCGATGGCTGGGGCAACTTAAAAGATATATTTCTCTCAGAATGTATTAGGATTTTTTTTATATTGTGTGTTTAATACTCCAAAAAACGTGTGAAAACTTGTGGTGGGACAGATGCATATCTCTACAGGCTGGAGACCACAAGAGACTTTTCCTGTAAAGCCAGTGTACCTGGAGAACTGCGGGCATGTAGCATCAGACTGTATAGCCTACAAAATCCTTCAAAACCTAGGAACAAATGGATCACTAAGTTTGATACAGATTTCTGAACTAGATGTACTTGAAAATGAGTGCTGGATTTATGGGAGTAATACGTTCTAGCAGAACTTAAAACAGTAGAACTTTTTTGTTCGTAGATGGTGAAGTAGATGGATGGGCCATCTGTGAGTGCAAGCAGGGTAGAAGTTAGTATGATGTAAACCAACTAGCATGCAATTTAATAAAAAAGAAGCTAAGTTTTTTTTTTTGCTCTGCAAGTATGAATGTTGCATGAGCTTCCTCGTTCACTTGTCTCTACAGATTCCCTTCTCTGAGATTGAGCAAACAGTGAGCAGAACTGTTCTGTGGCACTGTTGCTCTTTTATGGAAAAACAGAAGGAAAAACCTGAAAGTGCTACAAGTAACACATTTTTACCTTCACTGCTTCATCCAGACTTGCGAAATTGGTTTAAAATTCCTTAAACTCTCTTACTTGGTTAATATGTTTTCCAGCACACTAACATTTGTTGTGTTTAAACCCTTGCCAGGACGGGAACAGTTCCATGGCCTTGGGTCTATGTACTGCAGAGGAGCAGCTGCTGTGATCCTCACGTACGATGTGAACAGCCTCCAAAGCCTGACAGAGCTGGAAGAAAGATTCCTGGCACTGACGGACAGTGCAAGTGCTGACTGCATTTTTGCTATTGTTGGAAATAAAGTTGACCTCAGTGATGACTGTACTTCAGCACCGGATGAAAATAGACCTGAGAAGTCCGGTGCCAGCTGTGGGTCAAGGGTGCGAAAACAAGTCCGTGCAGAGGATGCAATTGCACTCTATAAAAAGATACTGAAATACAAAATGCTAGATGAGAAGGATGTTCCAGCAGCTGAGAAAATGTGTTTTGAGACCAGTGCAAAGACAGGCTACAAGGTGGACTACCTCTTTGAAACTGTGTTTGACATGGTAGTCCCAATAATAGTACGGCAGAAAGCTGAGGGGCCACCCCAAACTGTAGACATCACGGACTACAAGCCAGCCAAAAGGACAAAATCAGGCTGTTGTGCCTGAACCATCTATGTGACATAGAAAAGGGGAGGGATTTTTCACTCCAGTACAATGAGGAATGAGAACTACTTGCAGCTGACCAGAAAGGAAAAGTCAAGGAATAGACTAGAATGGTGTATGCAAAAAAAAATAAAAATAAAGAAAGAAAAAAAAAAAAAAAGATACAAATAAATCTTCTGACCATTAAAGGCTTCTGGGAAGCTCTGTGTATAAAAAAAATGGGAATATGAGCAAAATTATGGAGTAAGACTTGCCAGTTTCCATGGGCTCTGAAGACAAATGGTGTGTTATTACAATGGGTGGCGACAATCATTTGGACAGATTTGAAAGATTCTGATTTTTAGTGACTTGCCATTTCATGTTGCATGTAAATGATCTGTTTGTGTACTCTTGAAAACTTTCATATGATGATCTTCTTTTCCCTTACGAATCTAACTTTGAAAGATTGAACACATGATACTTTTTTATTCTTAAGGAAAAAAAGAAAATCCAGGTATATTTATATTTGTAGCTAATAAATCAATTGCAATCTTTTTATGCCAGATATGACAGCGTACAATTCAGAAGCTGAACTATTAAAATCACTGTGGATATGTACTGTTCATTTGGAGATTTTATTAATGAGAATTCTTCTTTCATAGTGGGCTTTTGTGTGTTTACAAGCAGTATCCCAGCTCTTGCTGTTGTAATTGCAAGTTGCAAGAGGAAGTTTTTTCTTTCCTTCCATTTTTCTCTTGTAATTCTTTTTAATATCAGTGGGTTTGGGGGAAGAAATCAATCTTATTTTGTCTGTATTTTTGTAAAATCCTTTTTTTGGTGCCTTTATAGGTATTGTATTCAGTAGCTGTATTCTATCTCCTTTCCCACTCCTTAATTGTTCTCAGGCAGAGCTGCAACTTTGATTTTTATCAGCTATGCATGACATTACTACCTGGAGTAGTAATTACCTCTACCTGGAGGGAAGTGAAGACTGGTGTTTTCTGATGTGGAACAGGCTGATGCAGGAGGAAGGGAAGAAACTGCCTTTTGTGGAGTAAAAG
This sequence comes from Thryothorus ludovicianus, assembly GCA_013397245.1. Classification (NCBI taxonomy): domain Eukaryota; kingdom Metazoa; phylum Chordata; class Aves; order Passeriformes; family Certhiidae; genus Thryothorus; species Thryothorus ludovicianus. The sequence goes on from VZTB01012666.1 coordinate 1,131,260, forward strand.
GCCCATGAAGGAGCAATAATGAGGTACAAGGTTTCTCTCCTGACTGCAGTAAAAAGGAGTGGCTAACACTTAATACAGCTCCTAGAGTTTCCCAGCCCTCTTAGCTACAAAGAATGCACGCGGTGACCCAGGAGCCCACACTGAACTGGGGCAGAGTGAAGAACTTCTAAACATTCCCCCCCCCACACACACACCCTGAAAGCCCTTCATTCCTCTCAAAACCAACCAACCACTCAACTCCAAAGATGCAGCTTGCATATTTTCACTTTTGCTCTTGTGTGGAGACTCCATCTTCCTTTGGATGCCTCTGGTACAATTTTCTAAAACTAAGAGTGGGTGTCATTATGCTTTGTCATTGCCTCTCTCTGTCCCACCTGTATCATGGTTGTTTTGTACACAGGGAGACAATTCCTAAATAAATTATAAATTAAATTATTACTAAAAATATTTAAATTACTTTTTTTTTGGAAGTACATCCTCTTGATCTCTAATTGCTGCAAAGCAGTAGCTTTATTTCCTGCTTTCAAGTTAATTCATAGCCCACATGTAGTGGGGAAGAATGGCTCAAGAGAGAAACCACTAAGCATTAAATAATATAATAGTAGGTGTGGGTTGGAAGGGACCTTTAAATGTCATCTAGTCCACTCCCCCATGCATTGAACAGGTAAACAGATTGCTTAAAGCTCTGTCCAAGTGAAACTTGAATATTTCCAGGGATGGGGCATCTACCACCTCTCTGAACATCCTGTTGCAGTGTTTTACCCCCCTCTTTGTCAAAATGTCTTCCTTATATCTAGTTTGCACCTGCCCTTTCATGGTTTAAAATCATTACCCCTTTTCCTATTGCTACAGGCCCTACTAAGGGTTGTAATTTTTCTGGGTTTGCTAGTGGCTTGCAGTCACCTACCAGTCTGTCAGAGACTAAACAACACCTGAGCTGTGGTATTTTAAAATGTGTATAATTAGAAACCTTCTAGCTATTAACAAGATTCCAGGGTCAATATGTAGTCTTCCCTCAGGGCTGGGAAGAGACAAACAAGCTACACTCTTCAGTTTTGTTTGTGACCAAAGGATTCTGCTGACACATCTGTGAGAGGTCCAGCACTGGCTTCCTGCAGCTGTTGACAGCTGAACCTGCAACATGCACTGATTGCAAGGTCAGGCATTTTGGGAGATGTACATCTAGAAGGTACAGAAATTGTAAATTTAACATCCCACTTCTTATGGTATAAACATTTGTAACTCAATTGCACCAGCATTTGATTCATATGAGACTTTAAGTAATTCTTACAGTCTTTTTAAAACTTAAAACTTGGGTGTTTTCACCAAATGAGATGACACAAGAACCAGTCTTGTGTGCTGCCCTTTTGCCCTTAAGGCTACACTTGTCTGGGATGATGTTAATGGCTTTTTAGTGTTGCTGGCTATTGTTCCTTGAGAAATTTCTGAGTTATGATGGGTTGACACTTCCAGCCTTTGTGACATCATGGGGTTACATGACAAAACCTGGGACATTTTGTAATGCATGGGAGCTATTGGTGAGAGGTCAGTTGTCTAGAGCTGGGCCTGTTGTGGTGATGCTGCTGAAGCCAAGGGAAATCCTCCCTGCCAGGACTAGGGAAGGTGGGTGAAAGCCTGGACGAAGGGCTCTGCCCGCCCTACCAGGGAGGGGGAACTCATTTGACAAGAATTTATTCCCCTTGGCCCCCTCCCTGTTATGTCTGGATTATGTGAAGTGATTATATAGTGAAATAAGAGAGGTGCTGGTTTTGGCCATGCTGTGTGAATGTGAGCTGCAGGCCAGCCAATGCCTGAGGTGATGGCTGAGCCAGGCTGACCCATGGGGGAGGATCCGTCCTGCTTTTTGCCCCTCACAGGCACTCATGGTGCAAGACAGAGGATGCCATGGGCCCTTGTCAACCCCAAGGCTTCAGGTCTTGTGGGAGTCACAAAAAGAGCCAGAATCTCCTCTGCCAGTGCTCATAGGGCTGGCAAAGCTGCAGAGCCTCTGTTATGTCCTTGCCCACATCATGGTGGGAAGCACTCCTGCCTGTTTCTGCTGCTCTGTTCTTGAGTCATGGGGTGCAATGATGTTCTTTCCCTTGTTCAGTAGGGTTAAACTGTTGTGTGCTGAACAGCTGCAGAGCCATGTCCCCACTCCCCCTTGGCAGGTGCCACTGGTCCCCATGTGGTTACAGGGGCAGCTGCTGCCTGCACTTGGGTGCTCTTGGCATATTGGCAGTGGCCCCTCAGCCTCTCCTCTGGAAACAATCTCACACCTCCTGTGCCAAGGCCATGTTTACTGCATGCTGTTTGCTAATTTTCTATTTCTGGCAGCCATGGACAAGTACAGTCATGCAGGGTGTGAACAGACTCTGCTCATTAGGTCAACACACTCTGAGGGAATAATTGGGGTCAACTCACATCACTGTGTTAACTTCACTATATCTGTGTTGATACACTGATGCACTATTACCTATAGGAGGGGAATATAATCTCATTTATCGTCTCCAGGCTCAGCAGCACTTCACCATGTTATACTTCAGCATGTTTTCAAATAGGAAAGTGTAGGAAACATACACCATGCTTTGAAGCAAAAGATTTGGTCAAACCAAGGCAAAACATTTGTGATTTTTTTACATCCTAGGCTGGAGCACTCTAGTTAAGTAAAAGGATTGCATTGTTTTGCTGTAGCTGACTTTTTCCTGTATAAAGATATTTTAGCTTCCTAAAAGTGGGTTCTACAACCATAACTGTGGAATGGTTTAAGCTGGAAGGGATCTTCAAGAATCATCTAGTTCTAACCCTCTGGCCATGGGCAGGGACATCTGCCAGCCATTCAACCAGGTTGCTCAAAGCCCCATCCAGCCTGGCGTTGAACAATCCTGGGGATGGGACAGCCACAGTTTGTCTCACCACCTTCACAGTAAAAAAATATCCTCCTTCTGTCCAATCTAAACTAATTCTCTTTCAGTTTAAAACTGCTGTCCCTTGCCCTGTCACTACAGGTCTTGTTAAGTCTCCTTTAGGTACTTTGAGGCTGCTCTAAGATCTCCCCAGAGTCTTCTCTTTTCAGCTGAACAACTCCAGCTGTCAGCCTGTCTTCACAGGAGAGGAGGCAAACTTGCAGCAGTTAAAAGAGGCAGTTTGACAAGTCAGTGTCCTTCCATGCAGTGCTGTGGATTAGCTGACCAGGTGAAATCCTCTGTCTGCTGTGAGTGTTCCACGTGTTTGTGTGCACGAGCTCCTCTCAGAGACGCGATTGCGCAGGCTTTGGACACGGCTGTGGGTACACTGACCTGCAGCACATGACGTGCACAAAGTACAGAAGCTCAAGCCTGCTTAGCACCCTTTTTTTTTTTTTGTGGTTGGTTGGGTTTTTCCCTGCACTGTGCAGATGTGTTCCACTTAATGCTGTGCTGGGACCACTCCGAATAAACTTGTTAAGATCAGCTTATTGAGTAAGAGAAAATAAAGAGGCAAAGGAACTGCTGGTGGAAGAACTATGTGCTAAAGTTTTATGTACAAAAGCAATGAGCTTTGTAGGAAGATTAGGCAATATATTAGCCATGAAAATCCGAATAGTTTGCTGCTGTTGTTGACATCATCAGTTTTTACAGATTTAACCTTCACTTGAGTTCTCTTAAATGTGCTGCATTGCCAGAGCTGCATGCTGTACAGCTCACAAGTGGTAGTTGTATGATCATCCCACAAGCACTGCTGTCTAGCAATATGTGGAAGAGGCAAGTTGTCTATTCTTGGGTATTTGTTACTGCCACTTTTAAGAGAATTGGCAAATATGGAATGGATTTAGCTCATGTTGACTGCAGTGCTTTCAGTATTAAGAGTTTTATTTAGTTGAAATAAATAATAGTGTGATAAGTTTAAAGCTCAGGTAATTTCTCTGTTTATGGCTATATCTAATTATATTAGCTACTAATATAGGTCAGACAGTGTGCTAGGTAAGTAACTGATGGCAGCCTACTAGAACGGTGGCAGGGGACACTTTACAAGGGCATCTAGGGACAAGGAGGAACAGTTTCAAACTGAGAGTAGGCTTAGATTAGCTATTAAGAAAAAATTCTTTACTATGGAGGTCGTGATGCACTGGAACATGTTGCCCAGAGAAGTTGTGGGTGCCCCATCCCTGGAAGTGTTTAAGGTCAGGTTGGATGTCACTCTGAGCAACCTGGTCTAGTGAAAGGTGTTCCTGTCCATGGCAGGAGGCTTGGAACAAAATTATTTTTATGATCTCTTCCAATTCAATCCATTCTATGCTTCTAGACTTTTTACTTAGTTTATATATATATATTTTGTGGAGGTAATACTTGTCAAGTCTGGTAAATGTTGGTTTCCTGAACATTGTAGAGCATGAATAATGGTTGTTTTAATCTGTAGTGCCACAGTTTGTTTGCTTTAATCATTCCAACAACAGTTTAAATACTATTTTACTTGTTCTGCTTAAAGAAGTGATTTTAGAACCAGCTTCCCTCTTAGATCTTTTTAAGTGCCATGAAATAAACAAATGTATTCTGGTTGAAGAGTTTGAGTTTCAGTGGGAGGAGTTTGCTGGGAGTGCTTTTCTAATTCCTTAGTGCAAACAAATTATTTCAACAGAGTAGTCCACATGCATGGTATGGAAAAACACAGTTTACAAAACAGAAATCACTAACAAATAGAGATGTAGAAAAAACCAGGTTTTATTTATGATACAGTGAGGTTGGAATGTAATAATAAAAGCACCTGAAGCAGGAGTGAGGTGAGTTACTGAAAAATCAAAGGTCATTGCTATAAATGTTAATCAGATAATGTGAACGTGAAATTTGTAGTTGATCCTTTTTTCCCTCCTCTCTTGAAGTGCTGACAGACAACTGTGGGTTAAATGGTTTCTTTCTACAGAAGGAAAGAACTAGCCATTCTGGCAATTATTAACCCTTTTCTACAGGAAAAGATGGTGCCAAATAAATGCCTTGCTTCCCTCCCCTTTGCTTTTGCAAGGATGACTGCATGAGGGTTGGGATGGTGGCCATCCTGTTGCCACTTGTCCCCAGCTGCCAGGATGCATTCAGAGAGCCAGGGCTGCAGGTTCTGTGTTTGAGGGTCATGTGCATTGAGCACTCCTGCAAACCCTACCCTGTGTGTTGCTCCAACATGATGTAGCTGAAGCCTGTTTGTGATGAGTGGCTTAATTTCAGAGGGAAAAAGGTGCAATACAAAAACCAATTGCTGCTGCTGTGTGGGTGGTGTGACACAGATGAAACATCCACAGCATGGTGGAGCAAGGGATCCTTTGGCTTGGGGTACGTCTAGGAAAAAAACCCATGAAGCTTTATAAAATAAAATGCTAATCTTCATCACCTAGACTTCTAACCAAATTGAAAAAGTTGCATTTTGTGGTTACTGCTTTTGGGAGCCCATGGGCTTTGTTATTGGCAGTGGTTAAGTGCTAAAGCATGGTGAGGCTTGGAAAGAAAAAAAAAAGGACTGTGTTGGGTGTGTTTGAAATGCCCAAGCACAAAATACTAAAATGTTAAGTTAGGTTTCAGTGCTGGACATGAGCATTTTGGACCACAGTATATTTTCAGTATTTTGCAGCAATTTAGGACTTGGATCATCCTGTGTTAATTTATGGAACTGTAGCTGTTAGTGCTTACTGTTGTGACAAATACAGTAAATAGAAAGATACATATATTCCCTTCAGGTAAATGCAGTGCGTATCTGACCAAGGAAACCTTTTATTACTGAAGTTTTTTTGGTGTTTCAAAGCTGTGAGTTTTTCTATCATTTGGCAAATTATGTAATATTAGACTAGCAAAAAATGTGTATATATACTGCCTAGTGGGAGAACACAGCACTAGATCTGTTAGACTTCGTTTGTGTTATACTTAACTTGCTGTTACAGACATTTAAAAAATTAATTTCCATTCAGCTTTTGAGGTAATAAGTTAAAAAAAGCACCAACATGATTTATTCATTTGTCTAACCCCCACAGAAGGCTCCTCTGTATAAGAACTACATGATAAGGCGGTTCCTTATACTGTGAGAGACTTCTATAAGTTTTTCATACAGACTTGACATCTGCTGATATGGCTTCGGATGAGTCCTGCCTTGAGGGTGTCTCCCGAGGGCTTGCTCTGGAAGGGCTGGTCGATCGTGGTGAGCCAGAAGCTGTATTTGTTCGCAAAGTAGTGACAGGTTCCACGAGCGCCGTTGCATTCGATGAAAGGAGTCGCCCTGAAATCCTCCAGGCAGCTCCCAGGAGAAACCAGCGACTGTCCTCCACCTTCATCACCAGCAGCAGTGTGCTAAGGGAGGCAAGGAGGGCAGTGATCAGAGTGCAGCCTCAGGCAATGCTGTCATAAACTTACATGTGTGAAAAGAGAAAAAGCACTAGAATTGCTCCTAATTCTTATCTCCAGAGCAGGAAGTTGGCCAGTCCTGCAACTGTGTAAGGGTTTGGCTATGCTATAACTGTATAAAGCAGCTAGCCTATATGCTGATGCCTCTTTGAAATCTTCTAGCAAACATCTTTTCTATAGTTAAGGTTTTCACTGCTGGAAGTCTTAGAATTGGAGAATCATTTAGGTGGAAAGGTCACTTCCCCCAGTTCCGTGCTCAAAGCAGGACTGACACCAAAGTTGCCCTCAGTTGCTTCAATGCACAGTTGAGTTGTTCATACCTCCAAGGATGGACCTCCCACAACTTGTCTGGGCATCTTGCTCCTCTGTTTTATTACCCTCACTAAGAACAACTTTCCACCATCTATTTAATTCAAATTTCCCAAGTTATAAAGTCTGTCTTACTCTGCCTTGCATGTGAGGAGCACTGCAGAAACAGAATTAACTTCTATACAATAACTAGTTTCCTGTATGACATGTTTTTTTGACAGCAAATTACACCAGAATCATGCATCTTTACACCACTCAACTGTTGCCTTTGACAAGTTCTGAGATAATGAACTGAATCTTACTTTTCTTCTGTCAAAGGCATTACTATCAAAATGGGCATTTTCTCTGTCCCTTTAAAAGATGTACAGCTGTATTTTTAAGTTATACTGTAGAATTTTTGTTAGGAACTGAAAGAAACTGCAGTATAAAAGAAAGCAGCTGGAAAATAAAGTTCTTAAACAGCTTTTAAATGTAGGGACTGTAAAAGGCAGCATAAGTTACTACATCTTTGAGGCCTCTGCAGTTGGAGCTGGAAAGCTGATAGTGAAAACATGATGGTATTTGAACCCTGGTGTGGGAGCAGCCCTGCGTGGCAATCTCAGGATGAGCACTGGTACTCCATGCTTGGTCTGTAAGCTCCAACTCTATGCCTGTAACATCTCTTCTGATATTGACTATGGCTTTTTATCTTCCTGCAATGCTTACTCATATAGGATGTATGATACTGGAGTGCCCTTGCTACATGAAATCTGGAGATTGTACCTTTCTCAGGGGAAGGAGTTGACAAATTTAAGCCAAGGAATTCAAACAGCATGTACTCTGAGAAAACCACAAGTGTGCTCTACTTCTTCCACAGTTGCCTGAGAAGCAAAAATGCGTACACCAAACACTTCATTTGCTCCACAAACTAGCTGGGAAAAGGGGAGTTCTCACAGTGTGTACCAGAGTGCTGACAGACTTTGCCCTGGCAAAAAGTTCTTGCTAAGGTGACAACTTCGCTCTTAACAATGCTCAGTGTTTACACGGGGCTTTGCAAATATTTAATTAATTCTTGGCATTCTTGTGACTATTCTAAGTAACTATGAGATTGGTATCAGGGATTTTTATAGAAGCAAAAAAAAAGGTCAAACATGGATGGTAAAAAATTTGACCCATTCTCTCAAAATGCGGGGGTTTTTTTCTGTACCTAATTTTAGATTTGCCTGGATCTTATTTTCTGAAAAATTTAAGATTTTGGCTTTTGACATACAAATGGTTTGTGGGTAAGATTGACTAAATTGTTCTTTTATGATGTCTTCTGCCACAGAAATCTTATTTCTTTTCTAACACTGTTTACATCAGGATTCAGCCCAGTCTTCAATAAATTAACAACATGGGCATGCTGCTGCAGGTTTTGACTCTCATGTTCATCAAGCAAAAACAGAAACATGAGCATCTGTCGGACTAATCACTGAAATTTTAGCTGCCCATTTCCGTGTTAAGCCCTCTGGTGCGCACATGATCCCTCTGTAAAGCCTTCCAAAAAATGGTCAGGCCCTTCAGTAGGTCTTCTGCTGCACACTCAGCTCTATGTTTTTCTGTAACATCCCATTTTTTAATTACAAGATCACAAGATTGAAGAGCTCCTGTAAACCATGGGATGTGCAGCTCAGCTCTTACTGCCAACAGAGATACAACACTGAAACTTAATTTTTAAAATAACCAGAGGCTGTCTCTCTTTCCAAAGTGATAGACTTTGGCTTCAAAATCTTTGACCAAAACACCAATGAGTTTTAAATTTTGAAAAGAAGGGGAAAAACATGTTGCTTTTCCTTTTTTCCCCTAGATCAGCTTCTTAGTAGCAATGTATGTAAATAAGTCCAAATCTTAAGCTGTGAAAATGCTTCGTATGCTCCTGCTGTACCTCAGTGTAATTTTATTTGTTAAGTCACAGCTTTTTGTTCTGTTCTGAAGTGCTATCTTGTACATAAAGTAAGATCTCCAGATGCTACTCTGACAAGAGACAATTTTCTCTGAAATTCAGAGAAATTTTCATCTTTCTCTTCTGCTTCCTAGAAATTACTTTTGTAGTTCCCTGGTTCCCCAGTATGATGCATGGTTTTGGTCTTGCTGGCTCTGAAGCAGAGCAGCCTTACTAGTACCAAACACTCAAATTTAAAACCCACTGCTGCACAAAATGTGCCACTGGAGACCAAATACCATAAGGAAGGAATATCCAATCCACAAACTGCGCCAGCCTTCAGGGCAGTGAGGAATAGAAGCTTCTTGGCTGTGGACAGCAATTGCCACAGCTGGGGCCTCACAAACGGAGCAGCGACTGATGTACGGCTTAATGTCCTCTTCTGCCACGGGCATCATTGGAAGAGGTGCTGTAGTTGAGAGCCAGTAGGATTTATCATTTCGGCTTGCATAATAACAAATATCCCCAGGGTTACAGTAGAGGAATGGCATGGTGCTAAAACGAGACAAACATGAGCCAGCCAGCCCTGTTAAAAAAGAAGAAAAGAGCAATCATTCTCTCTGAAGACAATGCATGCTTTCAGTTTCCTGCTCTTTCACAGGTACCTGTCAGGAAAGCCCTGTAGTCCAGAATGTTTTGCTGGCTTTACAGGTTCCCTCAAACAACACTAATGACTTGCAGGAGCTCCCTCAGGGGCACTCCATGAAGACATGTAGTTTTTATATTCTCATTTTGGTGCTTCCTAAGCCTGTTTGCTGTAGTCCTAGCTTTTGGAATCGAGGCTGCTGCCAGCAGTATTTGCACATACCTAGATCCTGGTTGTGTGCTTTCTCTTGTCCTTCAAAATACAGCAGGCTGTATCCACTCCAGAGTTTGTTCATGCCAACTGGGCACATTGGCTCTTGGTCGGACTGGCTGTGCTTCACCAGCAGGTAGCCCATGCTGACACTGCGCCCCGGCATGCCTGGTGGCCCAGGGCTACCGGGCCGGCCTGGCTGACCTTAGAGGAGGGCAGAAAAGAAAGAATTCAAATGAGTTTGTGCTCCCACAAATGATCTGGTGCTAGCTGATACTCCAGCTAAGCTGCTGACGAATAGCTTAATGGCATAATGCCTTCTCTTTATGGTAAGTTGTTAGAAGAGCTGCATTTCTCAGATTATAACAGTTGCTTTTGAAGTACCAATCGGTGCTAGATCAGGCTCCTTGGTTTCTAAGATAATGTATTTCACACCAGAACTAGGGAAAGTCACAAATAAAGTTCTGAATTTGAGCATACTTTGTACAGCAGACGAACAAACTTTTCCTTTAAAATATTTTCTTAGTCCAAGATCATGTTGGACTTCTTACATTTGATTCATACAGTTGAAACTATGCTCTGCAAATACCTTTCTTTCTGTGTGCTTAGCTAACTAAGACAGTGATAGTTCTGCTTTTTGATTTGATAAGGACACAGGTATTTCTTTTACAAATACATTCTCTTAAACTTCACCTATCCAAGTATTGCCAACCCAGCCATTCATCTCCATGAATGTAACTGTTAGTTAAACACTAGGCTGAAAATACTTCAAGAGAATAAATACACTCAGAGCAAAACAAACTCATGAGTGGACTGATATCTACAGCTATCAAAATTTATTCTGAAAATACTGCTCTAAGGTAACTGTTAACATTTATTTAGTTGTCCTTTGTGAAGTATCTATGAAGACAGAAACTCTCCTCCCCTCCCTTCCCCTTCCCTTCTCCACCTTCCTCTTGCTCCCTGCCACCTCCTCTTGCCCCTTCCTCTCTCTCCTCTCGTTTCCTCCCAGTGAAGTAGTGACTACAGAGCAATTAAGTGCAGAGAAATGGGAAAGAGGAAGAAAGTTCTGTGTGATATCTTACCTTCAAATCCCACCGGACCCTGAAATCCCATTCCTCCTTGTTCCCCTCTGGAGCCAGGAGGAGCTGGAATGCCACCCCTGCCCTGGGGTCCTGGCTCTCCAGGTGAGCCTCTGAAACCTTATACAACAATGGTTGAAAGCACAGTGACTGCAGACATATCAACATGCTCATCCCACTTTGTTAACACGTGCTCTACTTGTGTATGTTTGGTGCTGTCTGCTGGCTTTTTACTATTTGCACTGAAGGCAAGATCCTATGGTACTTAACCAGGCAAAAAGCACAAAGTTCATTGGAAAAGGTTGCAGGGATCAAGACTACATGAGTGCCACAACCCTAATTCTTCACTCTTGACATCACTTATCTCTGATAAGTGATCTACACGTCACTAAATGTGACATTATTCCCTGAGCTCACAGCATTCCCACAAGGATGTGCACTTTTCCACCAAAGATGTTCAATCTTGATTTGCATGAGATCCATGCCTGATGTTGCTTTGGCTATGTGAGTGTTCCCAAAGTTATTTCCTGTTTTGCTTATGTTCTGAATACTAGGAGGAGAAAGAAAGCTGAAGCCTCAGCTTTGGAAGACTAAAAATTGACTCTCCTTTCTGGGTTACAGATTTTTAAGCAGAAGAGTATCAAATCAGTGCTCTGGTGGCCTCACTCTGCTAAGGGGAACAGCTTTCAGTCTGAATGTATGATTCCTACCTGGATCTCCTGGTGGGCCCTGAGGTCCCATATCTCCTGGGCTTCCCTGAGGTCCTATATTTCCACGGGGACCTGGTGAACCTTGCTCAGCAACCAGCCTTGGAGGAACAGGGGGCAGCCCAGGAGAGCCTGGAGGTCCCTGGAAGCCTGTCATTAGAAGCAAAGTGAAGTAGTTTGATTAAAAAAAGTCCAACCACCCTGTATTTTTCCTTGTAGTTTCATCCAGAGATGTGTTGCTCTTACTTGGCTGCATATGTATGAGGGGTCCATGGTCTGCAACTCACCAGCTTGGGTATAGCAGCAGTATTACATTGGGGAAATATGTGTGGGTATGGGACGCCCAAGATGAGACAATCTCCAATATGGGATCATCTCCAAGAGATTGTCTTCACTTGGACATAGATAAGCAGAAGGAAATTAATGATGCTACTACTCCCTCATTTATGATACAGAGAGCTGGGAAGTTGCCCTCAAACAGCTGCAGCTCTCTGAGGTGCAGCACCATCTTTTGGTGGGCTTCAAGAGACAAATACATGATGGTATAGATGAAATAATGAATTTTAAAATATCTTTAAATATTCAGTATGTCTGCTCTAGAGCATTAATTTAGACAAGAAATCCTTCTTTTTATTAACCCCAAAAGTGGCTCTGATTTTGGAGTTGGCACCTCATACAAGTCAAACTCATAAAGGCAAAACACTGACTAGTCATGTTAAATTCAGGCATCTGCCCTCTGGAATTTCCCAGGATTAAAAGAGTCATGCAGGATGGAGGACTCTGGAAGGCAGAGTCTGGACTCTGTCACCAACCCCAGTCTCCTGCTCAAAGCAGGGCCAGTTAGATCAGCTCTGTGGAGCTGCAGAACGAGTGGTTTCAAAAGGAGTCACACACCTGAGTGCACACACTTACCAGTTACTCCTCTGTCTCCCTTGGGTCCGACAGGTCCCAGATCACCTGGAAATCCTACATTGCCCATAAAGCCGATGACACCTTGTTCACCCTTACGACCTTTAATGCAAAATGACAAGTGGCATTATTGCATTTCAGTACAAATCAAGTGAGTGCAAAAGTCATGGTGTTAAAGCTGCTGTAGCAAAGAAGGCTCCCCTGCTTCCTGCCGTGATCAGCACTTCCCATCCTTACCTTTTGGTCCAGGGAATCCAGGCAGGCCAGGTGTTCCTGCTGATCCAGGATCACCTCGACTTCCTTTTGGGCCAATTTCTCCAGTTCTACCTGTTTGTCCGCTTTCTCCTCTGCTTCCTGGTGGAGCAGGTATTCCAGGCTGCCCTGGTGGTCCTGGATAGCCTGTTTAGAGGACATATAGATGGTAATCTGTTTATACTTAACACCTGGCCACAGAGGTAAGTGACAGAACTGTCTAATTGTATCCCATCAGGTTCTATTTCCTTAATTTAAGCAGGGGACAGACTTACTCAGCACTCCTGCTCCTGCTCTCAGGCTGGCAGCACTGGCAGAGGAATTAGAGTATGAAGCTCCCAAAAAATAGTGTTATCTCAAGCAAGATTTCAGCAGAAATAGGGTGCCTGCTGAGGTACAGCCTTCAATGAACTATTCCTTCACCAGCAAATGCCCCACTTCACTAGGTGCTCCTTGCTTCATCCTAAATCACCCAAGTAGCTAGAGAGAAATCAAGAGAGCAGCAAGTATCTGACTCAGAGCCAAGGACTTACTCTTCTGTGTATCTTAGTGCTACGGTTGAACATCTGGAACCAAGTAAGTGCTTCCTGCTGTCTTGGGAAGCTTCTTTTTCTAGAACTGCGTATTGCCTGAAGCTAAACCTGCCAGGTTTCTCTTCAGTTACCTCTGCTGCTTACAAGACATCTGGAATTTTTCTCTGAGGAGAGGGTGAGTAGGGTTTTGAGTGGGGCATCTCTTGTGCCGCCTTTTGAAGTTGGATCACATGAGGATATACGATTGCAAGATGTATGTGGCAAAATAAGAGTGAGCCAAACCTGTCTCACCCTTTTGGCTGGGATATGGTGTTCCTGTTTCCACTCTCCTGACTACTTGGAGAACTGGAATCAGCATGCAGCCAGGGAAACCAACATTCTCTTTCAACTTTGAAGCCTAGGTATTTTGTTGTTTTTCCACTGGTTTGCCTACATTTCTGCTGAGTTTACAGAAAAATTTCCATCCATCCTATAAAGATGTTAGTGGAACAACTTTTGCTACAAGCTCTTCACAGTGACACCGCAGTTTGAAATGATTGTGCGGTCCAATAAACAACAGGAATTTTTAAGAAGGAAGAGCTAATTCTTTCCAGTGTAATTTAGCTTGCGTGGTCATTTCACATAGGTGAATTTTGTAAATAATTAAGACAGTATTTAATAGACTTGCAAGACTGCCACAGACCTCAGATTTTAGAGTTGGGGATTAGCATAATGCTTCTGAAAGTTGTCAAGAGAATTCTGGATTATTTAATCTGTTATTAGCATGAAGATCAAACCCTGCCATCAGGACAACCTGGAGGAACTGCCTTTTGCTTTGAAGAAGTCTGTCTCTATTATCTGATGTACCATGAGTTCTGGCCAGTAATTTTAGTGTTGTGTTTACTGACTACTTTACTGACTCAAGACAGAAATAACAATGACTGCATTACCTGGCACTCCATCTAGACCTGGGGAGCCTTTATCACCAGGATATCCTGATATATTTGAAATCCCAGGAGGCCCTGGAAATCCTTCCTGCCCAGGAATACCAAAGGGTCCTGGGACTCCTGAAAGGAAGAGAAGAAATAATTAATACTGCAAGGAAAATGCACAATTGCAATTAAAAGGACTTATCTTAGACTAAGGGGTAGGATTTTTAAAACAGAGAACACCTGCAGTTCCCACTGATTTTTGTTTTATTTTTTCAGATATGATACTGTGGACTTTTTTTTTTTTTTTTTAAAGAACCAAATACTAGTTCTCTGCCAAAGCTCTCTGGGTAGTTAATTACATCTCACTGTGTGGAATACTAATAATCTTGTGTCTGACAGGTACTGCTCTACCAGTAACAGATTGTTCTTTTAAGTATATTGGAGTTGTTAGGAAGTTGACTTTCTGTTTATAATTGTGACAAATAAACATGAGTGAGGTAAGCTGTTTTTTTGAATGTTTGATAATAAATGTCTGAATGGTGTTTGAGATGGCACAGCATGTTAGTAACAATAAAATGTAACACAAAAGAATATGAGTGAGCCATTGAATCAGGCAGGCAAAGGCAGTAAGGTTTTATTATATCTCTGTCAGTCCTTAATCCTTTCAGAACCAAAATATTTTAAAAATTTAAAAAACAAACCCAGAGAAAACATATATAATTAGTTTATTTGTTCATAACATCAGTCTGGTGGCTTCTTGATGGACAAAACCCAGGTGGAGACCCATTCTGAGATGAGCACAGCCTGTTACAGCACAGAGGGCTGGAGCTTACCCTGCACAAGGGACAGATGGCACCAGCAAAGCAGAGTGTATGGGAACAGAGCCCCCAAGGTGCCAGCAGTACCATCACTCATTGAGAGACTGAGGCTTTCAGGAGAAAGGTGAATGTGGACAGGTTTGCAACAAAAAGGGAGAGGCTCCATACACTTGTGTAACTGGAACTTCATTAAAAACATTTGGGGAACTGATGGCTGAGTAGCCTCTGGCATTTGCAGCTTGCTGAGCCCTGTGGGTGCTACAAGATGGGGAAGGACCCAGGCTGTCCAGCACTGGGAATGCACACTGCTGTTTCTGAGCAAGGGCTGAGCTGCAGCACAAACTCCAAACAGTGACTTTCCCAAGTCTGGGAGTTCACCTGTTGAACTGTCTACACCATAGTGTGTTTTGTGACACCTCTAACACCTACAGATGAAACAAATAACAGGTGGATTCCATTCTCTGAAACACAGACCTGGAACACCTCTGTCTCCCTTCTGGCCTGGAGGTCCTCGGCTGCCTTCTACTCTGCTTGGCTCTCCTGCTTCTCCTTTGTCCCCCACTGCACCTGGGAAGCCTGCAGAGCCGTACCCATCTGGACCTGTTGAGTTGTTCAGAACAAAGAGGAAAGCTGAAATGTTTCTGCATAGAACAAAGCATGCTAAAGAACATGTATAGAGCACGTGAATTTACAAAATATGTGAGTCTGTAATGGCTCATTGAAAAAAGGCTCACGATGAGAAAAAAGGCCTTGAGGTTTTAACTTGATTAGAGGAAAGAAGTTATGATTTGAAATTGTGTTCTAATCCACCTGTGGGGTAGCACATAGTGTATGAAATTGTTTGCCAGAACCCACAGTAATGAAGCACATTCCAAAGCTTTAGAGGACACAGTTAAAAAAGTTGCATTACAAAGATCTCACCGACCAAAGCCAGCACAATGTTGTGCCTGGGAACAGGCAGAGTGACAGCCTCACTTACCTGGTGATCCTGGTAAGCCCTTTGTGCCTGGTAAACCATGCAGTCCACTGATTCCTCTTAAGCCAGGCTGGCCTGTTTTAAAATTATAGTCATGATTATCATAATACTTTCTATTAGTCTGTATATATTCCTGGCAAAAAAAAAAAAATCAAATGCTTGAATAAATGCTATCCTATGTTAAAATATGGTGTATTATATGCAAATAAATTAATTACCATAAGTTTATTATGAAATACACCACAATATGGTTTTGTGATTGGCAAATTTTGTTATTATCCAATATAAACTCATTACTCCAGAAATATTTTTAAAAATAGCTCTGATCCATCTGGTAGCATGCTATTAGTTCCAGTCTTGCTGCCATAGTTTTTTTTAATACCCATTTAGTTTTCCAAAATCCTCAAGCCAAGACAATTATGACATAACTGTAGGCTCTAAATGTGGTTATAATAAAGCTGTCTTCAGGAGCAATTCACTCTGTCATTTAAAAAAAACCCAACAAAACTCAAAAATAAAGTCTAATAGCTACTGTTACTATTGTTAAGGGCAAAATTTATTCCATCTATTTGTACCTGCCAAAGTGGTAAGTATGATGTTAAAGCTAGACAGTGGCCAGAGCTCTGGAAGACTATTCAGTCTCAGAAAATAAGTGTCTGTCTGTCTCTCTTCACTGTCTAAAAAGGTAGCCATCATAACTGTATTAGCTTAGCTTTGAGGCAGATTCAGATAGAAGAATCTTACTAAAAGCAGCATGATTTCTGTCTGAAAGGTAGGAAAAAGTCTTATATTAAGGAATTAAGTGGTAACCATTGAGATTCTGTATCCTGTGATACAAACAGCTTAATTTTAAACTATCACCTGCATTTTGATAACACAATTCTGTCTAAGTCATAAGTCATTTATTCTTGAAACCAGATATTGAATCAGTTAACAGTTTTTGATGATGATGCAGGACAAATATGTTGCTTGCTATCTAATGCCACATTATAATATTCTCATATTGTATATTACTACCATTGCTTCATGTTTAATGATTCTTTATTTTTTTTTCTTCCAAGCTATTAAGAAAAATGAAAATGTTTCTTGAAATCTGCTTTCCTAGTTGAAAAGGTCATCAACAGTTAAAACAAGCTGAAAAGATACCAGAAGCCATAAATCAGCGACCACATCTTGCCTTTGTTAATACACCCAGACTTTCTGAGGAACAAATATTTTACTACAGGAAACTCTGCCACTCTGAACTGCAAAACCTCCCTTTCTTCTTCTACAGCCCAAAAGAACATTTGCAAGTGCTCACACAGAGATGATTGAATAGCTGAAGCTGTATGAATACCTGCTTGTCCTGGTAAGCCAGGCCAGCCGGGAGTTCCCTTTTCACCTTGAAATCCCGTCGTCCCAGGGCTGCCTTGCTCCCCTGGAGGGCCAACCAGTCCTGGCAAACCTGCTCGACAACAATGAATCATTGCTTATGAGCATCCTTAAAACCAACAGCCAAAACATGGAACTGTGCTCCTTTCATTCTCCCAGGCAGCAAAACGAAGACTTTCCTTTATTAATGTCATTGTTTGACACTGCACTGCTCATCCAAGTGGAAGAAAACTAGAGAGAGCACAGGTAGGAGAGACAAAGTATAAAAGGACAACTCATTACAAACTACAGGTTTCTGACAACCTCAGAAAGACAGTGGGCTCCTGCTGTTAAAGTGATAACTTCTATTGCCTTTTACAAGAAGGGATTTCATTTCTGTGCATGTCACTCCCCCTTTCTGCTGCACCTGTTTTGCCTTTCCCATTGGCAAAGAACTGTTCCCCAGTGAGGCACCTATTGAAACTCTTCCAGTCTTGGCTGGCGTTTCTATGCCTTCTAATGAGAAGAAGTGTGGAGCAACTGTTCTGAAAGAGAATTTCCATGATCCTCCTGCAATGAGATGTTGTTAAGCCCTGAGTGTACGATCCAGTCACAGCTGAATTTGACTTGGCTTCTCTCGTACAGCTGGCCCATGAGCCTGGCTCAAAGGCTCTGTAACTGTCCTGAGGGATACTGACTTCATTTATGGCAGAAAAAGTCATTGAAAAGCCCACTCCTCATAGTATGGAGACTACAATACCTGAGTATGCCAGCAATACAACATTTTGACTGGATACATGGTTGCTATAGAAAAGGAAAAACTGGCATGAAGTAGAGTTAGGTTTTTTGCTATTTCCTCTTTACTTCCTTGTCACTGCTCCTCACCAATTTACAGGATGATGAACATATTAAAAAAACTTAATTAATTTCTTTTGATGGAAAGAGTATTTTTCTTTTCCCTCTAAAACAATGTTATTCTTTGGAGTGTTAAAGACTATTTTACCTTCCTGTCCCACAGAGCCAGGAACACCCTGCGTGCCCTTGAGTCCTTCAATGCCAGGGAAACCAGGATCACCACCTTCTCCTTTTGGTCCCACACTTCCTCTTATGCCTGGAAAACCACAAAACCAGTATATTCTTGTAACAGTATCTATACAACCCTAAGCAAACAAGCATAATGTAAACTTGGCTACTGAATGGGTCCTGGTCTTGCCACATAAAGATATTCTAGTCAAGGGGCTTATATAATCTGGGAGCATGAACAATCCTCTGGCCAAATGATCATTAAACTTGTTTTTAAAAGTACTCCCCAAATTATGAGGAATGTGACAAGTGTGCTGCATGTACAGGGAAATCTAACACATTACCTAACAACTCAATCCAAAATCTACAAGATTTTGCTATCCCATCTTCTATAATCATGGCCTGATAATGCTCCTTTTGTCATCAACAGCAAAACAAATTCTATAGAAATGTTTACTGGAGTTGCCTGTGATGATGTTTACTGCTATAATGGTACTTTCAATTGAAGAGGTAAATGTAGCACATATTAATGTCAATAAAGAAGAGATGAACCTCTCCAGGAGCTGTCATGATAGCACAGGTTCAAGAGCCATCAAAAGTCCATAGAAAGCTCTCCCTCCCCTCCTCTGGGAGCTTTAGTATGTGAAAAGAAATACATCCAGTGAGCAACTGTGAAATTAATACCTGTTAAGCCTGGCACACCAATTTCTCCTTTAAGGCCTGGCATTCCTGGTAAGTTTATAGTATCTCCTCGATCACCTATTTCAAACAAAAATGAACCCATGAGTATCAAGGCTTTAATTTAAACAGTACTTCCTGTTGTTTCAAAGGAATTGCAACTTCAGAGGCAACATTTGGCAATCTTTGCAGAATAAAAGAGAATTAAATTAAAGACAGCAAAAAAAGTGTCTAGAGCAGTCTCCCTCCTTGCCACAGATGGATTCATGCATGGACAGCACATGTTGCATGAATTAACAGTATTAACCTTTTTACAGTCTTCCACATTTAAATATCATTCTGTAAGACTGCAGAAAGACTCTCAGATTGAAGACACACTGAGACCCCTCAGAACTTAATGTCAAGTATTTGATGGGTGATGAATACAGAGAGTGCTCAGATAAGAGGACAAACTCACCTATTTCTCCATGTGAGCCAGGAGTACCAAAATGGCCTGAAATTCCTGGAATGCCCTTTTCTCCCTATCATAATATGATGGAAAACAGGCATCAGTTAGTGAAGATGAGGATTTATTCAACCTTCTAAGCAGCTGACTTTGGAAATACTAAATAAAGTTTATTAAATGTACCATTTCTGAGTTTCTGTAGTACTTTACAGAGTAACTTGGCAGCAGTCAGTTAATTTAAATCAGTACCAACCAAGGGACAAGATATGTTTGCAAAGGCTTAAGTTTAAAATTGAGGACATCTCCTTATGCGTATATAGCAGTCAGTCCTTATGCTGGTTTTGGCTGGGGTAGAGGTTTTTTTTGTTCATAGTAGCCAGTACAGAGTTGTGTTTTGGATTTGTGCTGGAAGAACTGTTGATAACACAGGGATGTTCTCATTCCTACTGAGCTGTGCTTACACAGTGTCAGGACATTTTTTGCTTGTCACCTCACCTTGCTAATGAGCAGGCTGGGAGTGAGCAAGGATTTGGGAGGACACATCTGGGACAGCTGATCCCAACTGACCCAAAGGCTATCCCACACTCTGTGGCCTCATGCTCAGCATGTGAGGCAGGGGGAATGATGGACTGGGGGGGTAACAATGCTTGGGGATTGGCTGGACAGCAGCCAGTTGTTGGTGGGCAATTGTCTTCATTTGTATCACTTGTCTTTCTTGGGTTTTATTTACCTATCATTGTTATTATTACTATTATTATTTATTGTTATTTTAGTTTGTTTAAATTATAAAACTGTTCTTATCCACATGTTCTCTCACTTTTAACGTGTCCAATTCTCTTCTTCTCATCCTGTTGGGCACGTGTGGGGGAGCAAGGGATTGGGTGGAGATTAGTATCTGGCTGAGATTAAACCATAACAGTCCTGCAGTCTTTGGGTTAAAAAAAAAATCTTACTGAAACCTGAAGGCAAAGAGAACTTGAGAAAGGAACCTAGTTTTTATATCTCTTAAATAAATGATGTCTATGAGTCTACTGTGAGGTGTTTTCTAAGTGTTTATTTCTTCCACTTGTAACTTATTTTGCAGCCAGAGTGAATTACAGTGAAATACCCTCTGGAAGCTAAGATTCTTATGCTCTTTTACTGTTACATAAGTGACAGTGAGTAACTTTTGGCAGTGGTACCATTAAGTCCTGGGACAAAGACAAAAGTAAGCCCAATGCTGAGAATAATTTTTACCAGCAGCTGTGGCAACAGGATCAAAGAGCTAGAAGGAACGATCTGGATCTTCACTGGCAAAATGCTGGCATATGAAATTTGGATGTCTCACAATGAGAAAAGAAATTATTCTCCTTAATGACTATTGGAGGGAGCAAGCCAAAGTATTTGATCTATTCATTCAGTGTTTATGGCATTTTTATCTTTGCACTGCTGTTCAGCAAAATTTCAAGGGGTGAATGCCTCTTCTGGAGAGGCTGAATGCCAGCACACCCTTATTCCCTCACGTGCATGAACTCACTCTGACTCCTGTGGTGCCAGGGAAGCCTCTGATGCCAGGAGAACCAGCAGGACCAGGATACCCTTTCACACCTGTCAGCCCTTTCGCACCGATGTCTCCTTTCACACCAGCCACGTAGCTGGGATGCCCAGGGGATCCTGGGGTTCCTGTCTTTCCAGGAAGGCCTGGCATCCCCTTGCTACCTGCAGGCAAGGAAGAAAAAAATTAAATAAGGGAAGACTGACATGCAGCTGCTTGTGTGTAAGAAGTTTTCTTGATACTGAGCTTCTCAAAACATGGCAACACAATGTGCCGTACAAGGCAACAAATACAAACACAAACACACACAGACACACACACATCATTTCTCAAAGCTTTCCTTGGGAGTGACTGTGAAATGCAGCCAGGAGCTCAGTTTCTGCTGTCAGAGATCTTGCTGGGGGGGCTGCAGCCAAGTGGGTACAATGACCAGGGAATATTTAATATGGTAGCTGAGAAAAAACACATTGATAGTTCTGAATGTGCTTGCCTATGACCACTGACCTTTTAAGCCAAAGAATCCCTTTGTGCCCCTTTCTCCAACATCTCCTTTTTCACCTTTAACTTCCATCATCATGCTGGGCATGAGCTTTGGAGGTTCTCCTGGGGGGCCTTGATCCCCACGGTCACCTAAAGGATAAAAAATCCAATCATGTTACAAAATGCTAGTCAGTAGCACTGTCAGAAAAAGTGAAGAGAAGAGTGATTTAGGAAAAAGGAATGACCTTGCACAAGCTACAGTAAATCCACTTGCATTAAAAGTAACCTGTGTCAATACAACATGGCAGTGGAAGAGTCATGATTAAGAAGATATGAAAACTGAGTTAAACTTTGGTACATACAATCTTGGGAGTTGAATCCAGACTACTTTGTGATTGATAATTTATTTCTCAGCAGATCAGTTAGGAATCATGTCTTTATAAAAAAAGCCCCAAAATCATAGTTTATAAAAAACCCGAAAAGGCACATTGGAGAAAGCACAGAAATGTAGTTTAGTTCTAGTGAAAAGGAAATTCTCTGTCAAAAAGCACTGTGCAAAAGAAAGTGTTTGGATTTGTTACCAGCTATACTGTTCATTTTCTTGACTTTATGGTTACTGGTGATATCAGTAAATAATGTCCTGAAGAAGGGACCCATATACACTCTATGAGTGTCTTTAGTTTTTTTTGGGGAGCAGAGACAGGCCAGTAACTCAGACTTGTCTCTTATGATTATGCACTGTCTTATATTTCTTCACCAAGAAGCATATTTGCTTTTCTCTTCACAGGGCTGCTTTCACACTTGTCTTTTGCTGACACTGTTGCTGGGATCACTGTTCTGCAACCTCTGAATTGCAGACACTTTAAAAAAAAATACCAATCTCAGGGTCTCTAGAAAGAACATTTTGGTCTTGTGGCAAAGCATTTATTCAAAGATAATTGTGTGCAAGCAAAAGAGGACTGAACTACAGTTTCACTTCACCAACAATAGCAGCTGAATGTTTGTGACTTTTAAGTTTTTAATACTGTTTGTGACTTTTAACTACTTAATTTTCACTACTTAATTGCCTGGTTTTCTGAATATTTAACTGTCTTTATAGTGCAACTGGAGAAAAATCCCAGTATTCTCCCCTAAACATCTCATGCTTCCTGGAAAAAGCTCTCTTGACTTTTGCACATCTAAAGAGGTGCCACTATCTGAGTTCAGATGAGTAATGAGATATTTGTCTCCAGCCTTAATTGTGTAAAGAAGTAACCTTTCCCTGAGTCTAAAATCCAGGCCTCTTGGCAAGAGGCCCATGTGTGAAATAGGTGGAGGAATGTCTGAGCTAAATTTACCATATGAAAAATGTGTCTTCTTTGTGTCCTTGTAAAATAGTTCTGCAGATGTGAAGAGCAAACACACAAGTACCACCCATAAGCAAATACCTTTGAAGCCACGTGCACCCTGTGAGCCTTTATCTCCCTGAGCCCCAAGTGGGCCAAATTCTCCTTTGATTCCCTTGATGCCTGGTCTTCCTTTTAGGCCTGTCATGCCTTTGAAACCATCAATGCCAGGTGAACCTCTCAAGCCTTTAAGAAAGAAGGAGAAGAGAACTGTTACTTCACTCAGATTTCTTCAAACTAAGTAAATATGAACCAGCAACACATGACTAAAATGGAATGAAAACTTCAGTGCTGCAGTACCTGTTTTGGGGCGCCTTGGGTCTGGAACAAGCACCCAAGGTCTCTGAGAGGTAGTAGAGCTCCTGAGATAGTACTCAGGAGTACATCAACCTGCCTCAACTGGCCAAGAAGAGATGTTGTGGAGATGACCAGAACTTACTGTGTTCTCCTGAGAAATCAGTACAACCCTCTCCAAGAGCTGAGCTTGAGATATGTACCTGTTCCACATAAGGTTTGTAGTCACCCTTTTCTACATGTAGAGGTACAAATCATGGGTCTAGGACTGGCTTGTCCTTTCTCACCAACAATTCCCCTACTGCCCTTTTCTAAACAAGAGAATGCTGTTTTACATGGGTAATGCTAACAAACAGATCTTAATTTCTCTCAAATGAGAGCTGATCAGTACTCCAGAGCTGGTCTTGTCCTGTCTTTCCAACTGATGAAATTGCAACATACGTTTTAAGCATGCTTTGTGCTCAGCTTGGTTTCACAGGGAGTTGAAACTCCCTGTGTGGTGCAGGCAATGTGCATTACACATATGTGTTTTCTCATGGCTGGCAGGTGAGAATCTCACCTTCTCAACATAAAGCCACCATCGAGGTCTTGTGTCTGGCATTGCTCAGTTCACAGCTCTCAGCTTTAAAAAACTTTAAAGCCAATGTTTGGGGAAACATCTCTTAAATTACACTGAGGACCAGTGGGACTAGGATGAGGGTAAGACTTTTAGAGAGAAAATAGTAAACACTATATTTTTTAAAATTAGAAATAAAACAGCCATTGCTCTTCTAAATAGGGCTGCATATCACATTCCCACAACCTAGCACTGTGCCAAGCCAAATACAGGGGAAAACAGGCAGTAATTTTGGAATATATTAGCCACATGATCCTAATTCTACTGTTTGAAACAGAGGGAGAGCAGCAGAGAATATGTGTGCTTCATGTCCACACAGAACAGCTTTAATCAACTACTGTTTTCAAAGCAGCAGTCCAGAACCCACCTTTGTCTCCTGGGAAGCCATCCATTCCACTTATGCCAGGGGGACCAGTCACACCACGTATGCCTGGTAATCCTGTGTGACCCATGTCACCTTTGTCACCAGACAGACCCTTCAGGCCCACGGGGCCAGGAAAACCTTGCTCACCATCTTCTCCCCTAGCACCAGGTGGGCCTGTTGTGTAAATGTGAGAACAGGGAAAGTAAAAAAGGTTTGGACATAGATGATGATTTCATACAAAGTAGCTCAAGGGGGAGAAAACTGCTGTCCTACTAAATTCATATTGAAGGGGGAAAATCAGGATTTTTTTCATCAAAGAATTGCTGAAATGATTGTAAAGATAAAGTAGCTCATCAACATGAACCAGCCTCGCTATCAGTTTGGTTCCACACCCACTTGCAACAGAACCTTCCCCTCCTCTTTAAATTAGGAATTAAGCCCCTTTTCCATTAGCCTACCCTCTTTTGGTGGCTCCTTTTCCCCAGTCTGCCAGCAGCCAGCTCTGACCTGATTTGGTAGGTGGCTATAGAAAGAAAAGCAGCAGTTCTGCCTGTGAAGATCATCCCCAAACTTAAAAAACTGTCTGCTGTGGAAACCATACAGCTGCCCTGCCACAGAGGACTAGCAAGAGGAATGACACAGGACTGCGTTACTCCCTCACCAAGAGGTCCTTGAGAGCCAGGCCCACCAGCTGGCCCACGGTTTCCTGGTGGACCTGGGAATCCATGAGTTCCTGGTGTTCCTGGTAATCCCATCAAACCAGGGAGACCTTGTGGCCCTGGATCTCCTTTGGCTCCTGGCAAACCTGGGCTACCATCCGCTCCTAAAAGACCAAAATCAAGCATTAGAGAGCATCATATGTAAAGCACATGTTTTTATATAATTCTTTTGTCTACACCCTAGGCTTCCAGGGTGTGTGTTTCCTTCGAAAATTCAGTGAGAATAAGACAAGCAAATTAAAAGACTGGTCTTTAGATTTAAAGTAATTGAAGTTACCAGCAATGATCTCAATATTTACATCAGATAGGTTGATTGACTCTTTCAAATGAATGGTAATGATTTGGCACCATGTGGATATACATGCAGGTCTCTTTCAATTTTCATCCCAATCTTTCTAAATCTAAATAATTCTGTTATTCCTGATCTTTCTGTCACATATATCTTAGTAAGAACTGAATCAAACAGCTAACTGATCCACTGAAATAATGCTATATATCTTTTCTAAAATGTTATGGGCAGGAAAAGGAACATTTAAGAAAGATAGTGGGATCTGTGTTATTGTTTAGTAATTTTCACATAAGGTTGTTACAAGGCATTGCTGTAAGACTGATACAAATTCCTAAGCCAAAAGGTCTTAATTTTACATGACTTAATGAACCAGATGAAAAATTATATCTCTACTATATACGAGCAAAGAGGATGTTAAGTTTTAAAAGATAATGCCTGCTTCTCATTCAGCTTGGAGAAGCAGTAGCATACAAATAGTACATGGCATTTAAAATCCAGGTCAAGTGGATCTCCTCTTTATTTAGGTTTTACATCAGTGTGGGTCCATTGGCTTGACTGTAGTTAAATGAGCTTTATAACTGTGGTCACTTAAAGTGGGTTTTCTCAAAAACAGCATACAGGCTTTAGTTTGCTATTCTGAGTCAAGTAGCAAAGGTGGTATAAAGGAATCCCTAGTCATTTCATATAAAATTAAAGAAATTCATACTTGTGGAAAAATCCATATGCTATCTGGAGCCATTCTGTCAGAACTGCAAAATTAATCGAGAATAGACAAACTAGTAATGCTTTTTATTTTCACTGTATTTTTTACTACTGAAAACTTAGTTCTACAAAAATGCTTACAAAGAGGGTTCAAAGTCACACCATATTTTTTGTTTTCAAACAAAATTGGACTTCATCCCCTTTTCAGAGGTGTTAGTGATGTTTTCTGCCTTTTCTCAAACTTGTTGAAGGCCACAGAGCTGCTTTCATCCCTTTCCTTCACTCTGGGGGGCTCTACCGCAGATAAAACCAGCTCTCCTCACTTCAAATAACTCTGAGAAGATGATGCTCTTCTTTATTTATTTTCATCAAAACTCATGAGAAGGATATACAAAACTAGTTCTTGTGATAAACCTTGCTTTGAGCAGTCATACAATTACCAGTCCTTTCTCAGTTCCACACAGGGGAAGGGGTAATCAGCAGTCCAAACTTTATTTATGTGTCCAAATGCAATTGAAACTGTGTAGCAGGGTATGCTAAATTCCCACATGTGCTTTTGTGAAAGTCCTTCACAGAGTTCAGAGAGTGAAAAAATCAGATTTTGTAGAGAAACTGTTTTCTGCAGGGATTTTAGGGTGTTTTTTATGGTCTGTGAAATAAAAAACTAAAATGAACACCCTGAAGTTATGAATAAGTATATAATGTTATCTTTTTTTATTTCTGAGGGCCCAAAGACTGACAAGGTAAAATATCTTATTAGCACTTACCTAACTCTATGTCCTCCTAATTTAAATTTACAAATTCAACACTACTGCAATGTGTCATGCAATATACAGACATCTTTTGGTGTGGGAAAAAAATCTCAGTATTATTGCTGTATGTAAGTGAAAAGTCAGTATAATAGTGACACCACCATTCCCTTAACTACAGTGAAAAAAACTAGCAGTACATCTGGAAGCAACAAAGATGAGCAAAGTCTGGTTCTCTGGTATCTCACTGTACTTGATTTCATGTAGAGCAGTGCAAAGAACAGCTGAACATAAGCAATGGATCTCCAGAAAGTGTTCAGAGGAGCCAGGCATGCTGGCAACAGCTGACAGAGAAGTGGAAAGAATGAGAAATCAACAGGTGCTGGGAATTGATGGAGTGGAGTGATCTGTACCTCTGACCTCGGTACTTTCACATCCCTACAATTTGTATCACACTCTTACACAAACCTTTCTTTATTTGAAGAAGATGTTACCTCTAGTTCCTGGCACTCCTTGATCTCCCGGTGCCCCTTTCAGCCCTGGGAAGCCAGGGAGGCCAACATCCCCTCGGGAACCTGCTGCTGCTCCAAAAACATCACCAGGAAGGCCCTTTGGTCCTGGTGCTCCTGGAGCTCCGGATTTTCCTGTAAGGCCTGGGTGTCCCTGCAGTCCAGGTAGACCATTTGGGCCTCTGTCTCCCCTGGGTCCAGTAAAACCTATAAATAAAACAGAGACTAGGCATCACAGAGTTCACTATGAATGTTGGAGTTCAAACCCTAGATACACCAATATGACGTCCCCATTACCACAAATGACGAAGCAAAGGCTTCTTGTGGACTGGAAAACTGGAGCTGGAGTGAAAGTTAAGCCCAAGCAGTGGTGAAAGAGAGCATGAAAAACTGCAGAGAATTGCTCTCTGTGGCCTGGGAGCCATATGGGAGCCCTAATTTAGCAATTAGAGCACTCTGTCGGGCTTACCAGGAGAGATAGAGGTTCATGGTCCTGCCCTATGCTGCACAGAGCCATGTTTTATGATGCACCCCTTGCCTGCTGACCAGGACATGCATCAGCTCTTTTGATTTCTCTGTTGACCACAGATGCTGTAGATGAGCCTAGAGAACACTGTCAGGCCATGTGCTGCCTGAGGGCAAAGCAGCACCTGGCACTGGGCTTGGGAAAGTTTGCAGCACTTCAGAATCTGTCAGGATTTAGGACTTTGAAATTTCCAGAGACCTCATAATAAATTAAGTTGCATCACTGGCTTCTGTAATGGAGTACAGAAAAAAACCCAAACAACTCATTACCTATTTCTCTGACCAAATAAACTTGGTCAACCACAGGTTGACTACAAATGGTAGTTTCATACACACACACGGCAGCTTACATGAATCATGTGTGCAGTGGCACAAACACAGGCTCATTTATACTAAAGTTGAAAAGAATTAAATTGAAGTATTAATACTGTTATTTTCTTTCTTTCTGCATCATCATTATGAGTATAATGCACTTGGAATCTAAAATATCTTGTTATTGAATTTCTTTATGAGAATTTAATGAATTTTTACCAGCACATTTATAATTTTGAACAATAAAGTAACTTTTAAAAGATGGGCATCTATGAAATTTTTCATCATTATGGAAGTTGCAAGAAATACTTCTGGATTTGAAAAGCAGTATTTTTGTCTAATGGCTTATTGATTCAATGTAGAAGGGAAGATAAGTGAAAATGTACCTGGAATCAGGTATTTGTGTTTAAGTGACTGCAGTAAAAAGGTCAAAATTATATAAATTATATAAATTATATAAATTATATAAATTATATAAATTATATAAATTATATAAATTATATAAATTATTNTATATAAATTATATAAATTATATAAATTATATAAATTATATAAATTATATAAATTATTTCAAGATACCTGGAGGACCTGGGAATCCTTCCCGACCTGGATCACCTCGTGTACCATTTAGCCCTGGGTAACCCATTGGACCTGGATCACCTGGGAATCCTCTTGCACCTTTTGCACCTAAATTATATAAAAGAAAGTATAAAAGTGTGATCTGAATAAACAAAACAGAAATGTGAATATAATGTAAAAAAAGGTAGTAGTAAATATCATCATGTTGTGTTTCTGGATGCAAAGATGAAACCTTAAAAAAAATAAATTAATAGGGCTATACAGTAGCTCTTTAGAAGTATCCAGGACCCCAAAACATGGACCAAAAATCTAGGTTAAGGGCTTTTACAAACACAGATTAACCTGACTAAAAACTAATAACATTGAGATTACTAAGGTAAAGATAGTTTCACAGAGTTTTGGAGCTTTTCAATATTTGGTATATTATGGCTTTCAGATTAAGGTCAAAAGACAATGTCAAAAAAGAATGATCACAGAAATGGGCACTGATGAGATGCTGTAGGAGAAAAAAATTTCCTTTCCCTGCTAAGCTGATCACAGAACAAGAGCAGACTGGTTTAGATAATGAAGAAGCAGAAATGTAAGGCTAAAGTTAGATATAATAAACCCCCAAAATGAATACAAATTAACTAGCCTACTTACTATATTTATAACATTACAGGTCTGGAGATTCCTTAGTAAAAGAAAGGATGTGCCCTGATAAAAAACTGATGTGCCAGTTTTTCTGGCACTGACCTCTCATTCATACTGATTTTTCTCCTGACAGCTAAAATGATAACTCACTTCCTTGTATTTGACATTCAGTAAGGGCAAATATTACTGTTTTTTAACATCTCAAAACCTGCAAGCATTTTGTAGGAATCCTTTGCTGCATTTCACAAATTATATTTCTTTTTCCATGCAATAGTTTTATTACATGAGTCTCATAAATTCAGTGTATTACAAAATGAAGATATTTTTGGTAAAGTTCTTTGAAAATAATTCCTGTGGAATGCTTTGTTCCCCTAACCTCCCCAGCACTTTGAACTTTATAAATTCCCAGCTCAGGCTTGAAGGTCAACAACATGCTTTAACATTTAAAATGTTGTTGCTTAGCATCACCATGAATTAAAACTCATTTATTCATTACTGAAAACAAGTTCCTCTCCACTCTTAACTATGACAAACCAAGGAAAATATCACTTGGATTTTGACACTTTTTTCCACTAGTTTTCTGAAATTTATATTATTTAACAATGATTATTTGTAGTTTTAGCTATCATTTGTGGAGGGGAGAAGGAAACATTTAAAAAGATGAGAAATAAGGTGCACATAACCAGCCAGTGCAGTGTGTATAATATTTCACAGTGTTGTACAGGATTCTTCAGTGCTGAACAGGACTATTTTTCTCTCCCTTAATTGAAACGTAACTTCTCAGCAAGAAATCAAAAGGAAAATCTTAGGCTTTCAGGTCTCAATGAAAAACTCCAATGTCCCTCTTACCCAAATGGCATCTTGGTCTTGTTTCCCATCTGCAATAACTTTTTTTCATTAAATCTCTTCAGTATTGCACTAATTAAAATGCCATGTGAGAAAAAGAAGGTGCAGAGGCAGAATACAACCACTGCTTACCACATATTTCAGTAACTCATTATGTGATATTAGCTGGTGTTTGTGCCAAACAGCAGCTCGAGAAATGTTTTTATTTTGGCCAATGTAATGTTTGGTTTGCAAATGTTTTAGCTGTTTGAGACAGAAAAAAGCTTAAAAATTTTATTCAGCAGCAATTGTGTAGGTCTTGAGACTCCTGAATAACCAAGATGTAACTCAGGGTAGTCTGTGTGTGTTGCCAGGAATGTCAGAGGAACACAAGGACACGAGGGTGGCAGATTATAGAGACAACTGCTTTCTCAATACACTGTGTGCCATTAGCACCCAGGACACTGAGAATCCACTGTCCATAGAGGAGCTCCACTGAACAGAAGGTGGGAAATCTTATGGACAAAGCACACAATGAAAATGGTGAAAAGGAAGTGTTGGTGCTTTTGTGTTGGTCTGGTGAAAGTGGGTAGGAATGATGCTCCAGATAACTCAATTGACACAACTATGGCAGAAGGAAGCTGTGAAAATGTGTCCTTTTCCTCCAAGGCTTCTGGTTCCAGACCTGCCTTGGATTGAAAGGCAGCTACAAACAGAGTTCTGCACTGGGCTCTGCAAGGGGCCCTTCCCAGGTTTTGGAGAGAGAGAGAATGAAAAACAAATCTTAAAAAAAAAAAAAGTCTTAAAATTGCTAAAGCATGTAAGCTAACAAAGGCAGAGAAGTTCTGTAAAGAGCTAACCAAGAATACAAAATGTAAAACACATGAAACAGCATCACTTGTGTTACAGCAGTCTTACAGCTGGGAGTTAAATCTGACTACTCACTGAAAGAAAAACCTTCAAGCTTATATGAATTAAAAAACAAATCAATTGTATTCAGAAAAAAACCTACAAATACTGCAAAGAAAGTAAGAAGTATTGATCCTAGCAACAAATTTAGGCACTAGGACTAAGGAAACACAGGTAATCTTTCAACAGAGATAAAATTTTCCCTTTGAAGATCCATTAGTCTGTGATAAATCAATTAATCAATCCATGTATGTAATAATAAACCTTGTGCTGAAAGAAAAAAAAGAGTAGATTGACCTTAAAATTTATAGTCCAGATCTCTAAACTTGGCTGAAGCACAGGGGCACTGAAACAGATGCATCAAAAATTTTACACTTCCCAAAATCTGAAGGACCTAGCTATGGTTTTTACCTGTGTCTTTACAGGTGGTGATGAGAAGGATTTATTGAAAAACAGTTTTATTGCTTGGGTTGGGAGTACATGAGTTTATAGGAACTGTTGATGCTGGTCAGACATTCCCTTCAAGGTCAGTCATTATGAGCACTCAGCACACCTTGCCCATGTGGCTCAGCTCCATCTCACAGAGTCCCTCAGGCTCTGCCCTCACCTCCTCTCCCTCTTGGGAGGAGGTGAGGAGCCCTCAGTGCTGGGGAGGCCCAGGATGACCAGATGGCCCCTCTGGGCTAGGGGGGACCAGCTCTGCAAGGAAGGTGCTACAGACAGAGCAGCCGAGCTGTGTCACACAGCCTGGCCCACGACACTGAGCCACACCACAGGCTTTAGGCTCACACTTGCTGAAGGCACACTCTACATCACTCGAGGAGGAACAGTGAGCAGGATCTGTCACTGTCCTCCTCTATTAAAGCCTTTTATCACCCTGCTCTCAGAGCACAGGATTTGCCCTGTGAGGTGTGCAGTCAGCTCTGAGAGACCTCAGTACACTCTCTAGCACTAAACCTGTAGACTGTATACTCTTACCTGCATGTGGAGAATAGCAAACAGGCTGTCCTTTCTGCCTTCTGTTTTGTGGCTGACACTAGCAAAGGCAGGCTTAGCTCAGGACTGGTGAAGTCACCTGGGCTGCACACTGCCTGGATCTCTCTGGCAGGGTCAGGTTAATGCTGTGTTCCAATATAATTTCTAAAACTTGCTGTCAGCTAAGGCTCAGTTATAATTGATATGGCAAGACACCCTTCAAATGTAGTGTATGTGAGAAACACAATATGGATAAAGGCAAAACATTACCTGTGGCTCCTGGCACTCCTGGCCTTCCTGGGGATCCCTTTGGTGGCCTTACACAGCCTGCACCTGCAAACAAAAACCAAGTTAGTTGCACAGTATGTGCTCCTATGCTGCCTCTCCATGTCTCTGGGCCTGTAGTTGAGACAGTTTTATTAAGGAAATTAACAAGCAAACTCCTAATTTGAAAAGAAATTTAATTCTTCATTGAAAAAAAAAAAATGCTATAGGTGGCATTTTCAGGGGAGCACCCAAGCTGGCCTCCACCCTTCTGCCAATTTTACAGCTGGCAGGTCCAGCTGGACCAGCATGGGAAGGGTAGTCCAGCCTCATGGATGACTGTATTTTTCAGAATAAGAGAAATGCTTTGTTTCCCTATGAGTGATTTATATCTGTGGAGCAATCAAGTCAATTTTTGTAAAAATCTAAGGGTTTTTTTCTTTTATGTCACATTGCACTGAAAATCTTCACTCAAAGTTCTCTAAAAAAAAGTTGCTAAAATTTTCTTGGGCACCCAATTTCTGGTACTGTTTTTATAGATTTCACAGTAATCATAGATAAACACTCAGGAATGATGAAATAAAGAATCTCTGAACTGTAGAGGTGGAGAAAATGTTCAATTTGACTAATTTAGTTTGAAACTAAATAGAGTATATGTATAGTTATTTGTGACTTGAAGTTCAAATAGTTTACAACCAAGACCATCCAAAGCAGTCATCAGAAAGAATCAACCCATAAAAGCAGCATAATACTAAAAAGATATTCAAGCCATTTGTATGTACAGTACCTGACCATATTGGCTCAGTTCCATCTCCTCTAAGAAAGTCTTCAGTGACCTGCCCACAGTCTGTGAGCAAAGAATTAGAAAACACAGTTATTATCAAAAAGAGAAAAATAGCAAAAAGAAAAAAATCTTCTCAATTCTAACCAAAATGCCTACAAAATGAGCATATGATGTATTCTCTCATATATTACGCACACATACCACACAAATTATTTACTGAAACATACTGAACACTCTATCCACACACTGACTAGATCCAGGCTTAAAACCTATCCTGCCCAAGTTAGGAGGCTGTCCCATGCACTGTGTGAGGTTGGCATGTGCTTGCTTTAGCTTGAATATTCTGCCAGGCTTCTCAAAGTGGAGGAATAAAACCCTGAGCCTGAGCTCTTCTGAACGTAGCCTTGGCACTGCTATGCTTGGAATGGACTTGGAAAGCTGCAGAAATACTATGAGGGTACTTTCACTGAAGGGTGGAAACATGATTTTCTCTGGTCAATTAAAAGATTATGATGGATGAGAAAAATCAGAGAAAACCACCTGTGGGATTTCCAATGGCAGGACATTGCTCCATTGCCTCCAACTGCTTGAAAATGTTACTTGCTTGCACTAACACATTAATTCATGCTATTTCAATACCTGACATGAAACTATTGGGACTTCTGAAGTATCTCCTTTATTACGATTTCTGGACAATACCAGCTTTTCCTTTTACACCATATAACCCCCACCAAGCTGTCCATTTTCAACAGAGTGCTGGACAAATGCTGCACACTCAGTGCTGCTCTCCCATGGCTCTGATGTAAGACAGAGTTGTGTCTCTTACCTAGCTGGCCAGGCTCTCCTGGCAGACCAGGCAGACCTGGAGATCCTGGGGTTCCAGCTTGTCCTTGGTCACCTGGAGGACCCCGAAATCCTTTTGGGCCAGGAAATCCTTCACCTGGCAGGCCTGCTTCTCCTGGAAAGCCCTTTGGGCCCAATTCACCTGGATAACCAGGATCACCAGGGAAACCTCTGATAGCATCACCCTGCGGGAAGTGAACGGAGGTGGTCACTCCTGACTTTGCTGAGAAACAAATGCAACCCAAATAGTTGAACTACTTTCATGAATAACATCTTACAGGCAGTAATGCCTCAAGTGTTGCATCCCAACTCTTTAAATCACCATTGAAAATAAAGTATTTCTGAAATAACATGACTTTAATATAAACCACATGGCAGTAAGGGCATGAGAGAAGTGCTCCTTGAAGGAACATTCCCCTAAAAATGTAGGCCCATGAAAAGCACTTGGGCAATATGAATCATTATTGTGGAGAGGTTCCTGGTCCTTCCTGAAAAGCTCTAAGTGGGTTTGGGGAGACCAAATGCATTGTTAGAGATGCTCCATTTTGGCACTTACTTCTGGGAAGAGCTGATATGAAAATACAATCAAAAGATTTTTTCTCTGTCTGCACTCCTAGTGATATTTCTACACTACTCAATCAACATTTTACAAACATCATTAGAGAATGCTTTTCTATCTTCAGAAGCAATATAAAGTACCATCTTCACTGGTAGGAAAAGTACTGTGGTCTAGAGTGCCTAGTATAGCTCTTGCCCATCTTCAAATATGATATATGTGCATCCCAGTGGCTCAAAACATCATTTATGATGAGCCACAAGAATTCTTCTTGCAAGGTATTTAATTTTGCCTACAGAAGGAAGTTAGAAAATGAATTAAGATTACATGACTAATTTCTAGATAGCTATAAGTTAAGTGTGCTGCTATCAAGTGATATGATCATATAATGTACATTTTAAGGATATAAAATTGTAGTAAATTTTGCTTTCCTTCAACACAGTTGCACTAAAGCTATTGAAGTTCAGTCACAAAGAATCTCAGACTATACTACGAGTCACTACTAAACCATACACAACCACTTGTTTGAGTAATATGGAAATAAAAATGAAAGATTTTTATAAAAACACCAAGAGTAAACCTGATGCTTAATTTATCAATAACCTGCAAACCCAGTCTAGTTGTGCATTATTATG
Source organism: Thryothorus ludovicianus (assembly GCA_013397245.1). Lineage (NCBI taxonomy): Eukaryota > Metazoa > Chordata > Aves > Passeriformes > Certhiidae > Thryothorus > Thryothorus ludovicianus. The sequence goes on from VZTB01012666.1 coordinate 1,165,849, forward strand.
TGTGAAAGGACAGGCTGGTGATTGTAACCCCTCAGAACTAAGTGCATTAGTCACTGGGTGTGGGGATTTTGCTGCTCACCGGAAGGCCAGGCTGTCCTGGCAAACCATCCAATCCATCTCTGCCTGGCAAACCATCTTCACCTCTGATTCCAGGCAGCCCGGGATCTCCTCGGAGTCCTTTGGTGCCTAAAGAAGACCTTCCATTGTGAGACCAATCTTTCATTAATACTATAAATAATAGGAAAATACAGGTGATAAGAACTTTCACTCTACCTTTTGTAGTTATGTGTAAAGAGTCTCCCTTTTCTCCTTTCCGTCCAGGAAATCCAGCTGGACCCGGAAATCCCTGGTGTTACACACATTAACAAAAACCCCAAAACAATCCAGAACTGCTTAAGAAATAAATAGCAAGATTTGCATTTCTACTGTACTGCTTATAAAAAAGTCTCCTTAAATTATACTGCTTTCCTTTGACTTTCCATGTAAGATTTCCTCTTCAGTAATCCCATTCTTGTGCAGAACCTTTATTAATATGCTCTAACTAGGACCACAGTCTCTAAGGCATGGCAGAGGAGATTCTGCATGAGGATGGATTGGGACACCTATAGCTTTCCATGAGCTAGAGTCCTGCAGGTGACTGCTGCAGAATTGCACTGGAGAAAACAGGGTGAATTACTCAGTGTTAGCCACTAAAGAAAATGCCCTAAGCAACTCTTTGCCACTTTGTAAAAAACCTTAGGGTTCCACTGAAGTGCAATTCCTGCCATGCACCACTCCCAAGGAGAAGAACCCCACAGCTGGTGGTGGATTGTGATTCAGAGCACTGTTCTGGGGCTGAAAAGTAGCACCACCTTCATTTACCAGACTAGAATTTGGGCACATCAAATCACTTAATCAAATCACAGACCTGTGGGTAGGTTTTGTTAGAAAGGAGGGCTGGAGGTCTCTGACCCAGCACAGCACTTGGAGATAAATTTATCTTTTGTTTAAAATACTCCTGTGCCAAGCAATACTTAAAAGTGTGTCTTTGGCACCACTGTATTTTTTTGACATTCTGGGTGAAAAGCATGTGTACAAACTATCTCAGCTGCAGGTCACCACAACAACACAGGTTTGCATTTCTGTTAGTCAAAAGAGTGAGATTAGTTTTGATTATAACATTCTGCTTTATCTGGGATATATTTGAAAACTGCATTTTAATGGTGAGTGAAGCCAATCTGTACTCCATGGTAAAGTTGTTTCTCTTGGACATTGATTTTTTCAGGACAAAAGAAATCTCAGATATTTAAAATAATGCTGAATTACTGCATTAATACTGCACTAATAGAATGATCTTCACATTGCTATTGTTTTTTTTGTTCTCAAGATTTAGTTGTTCTGTATAATACAATTTAGCACAGAAGTATTTTCAAAATATTTTACAGCTGCTTCTAATTTCTCTTTTTCCACAGGAAAAAAAAACAACCCTTTGCTTGGGATAAAACTTAATTTTCATTAAATAGACATAGATCTCACCAAGATTAATTGTATTTATCATCCATATATGTAGCTTGTTGAACATGTTTAAAGAATTATGGAGTGACTTTTGCCCCAGAATATGGACCAAGAATATGTAAGCTATATTGTTTTACTTTTTGAATTTGCTGTGCTATGTCAGTACATGTTTATACTTCTCTCTGTTCTAGAGAAACCTAAATTCTAGGATGGAGAGTCTCAAGAGCAAAAAGCCTTGTAGAACTTACAAAATTTTAACCAAAGTATCAAGATTATATTTTTGGAAATATTTCTGTTGATTTTTTCATGACTTCTAGAAAGTATAGCTTTTCCTAAATGTATTTTGAATTTATTTGTTTTAAAAAAATCTACCTTTTCTTTTTTGTTCTTTTATGCAGCCATAATAAGGTCAAAATTTAATGTATTATATTTTAATTATAAAAAAGATCCCAAACTTTAGATGGCTGATGGTGAGCTTGGTTTTTCAGATGTTCAGAAGAGCCTCAAGTACTAACTGAAAACATATTTGCTTTGACATCTTTGGACTTTTCAATGGTATGTAGTGATAGAAAAAGAGGAATGGTTTTAAACTGAAATGGAGTAGGTTTAGATTAGATACTAGGAAGAAATTCTTTAGTGTAAGGGTGGTGAGGCACTGAGACAGTTACACAGAGGAGCTGTGGATGCTCCATCCCTGGAAGTGTTCAAGGCAGGTTGGATGGATTCTGAGCAAACTGGTCCAGTGGAGGGTGTTCCATCCTGTGGTATGAGTTTGGAACTAGGAGATCTTTAAGGTCTCTTCCAACCCAAAGCATTCTACAATTCTTTGATAAAACCAGCTTTTGGGTCAGCATTACAAAGGACTTATCCTAAAATCATGAGAGATGTGACTGAGCAAAGTCAGCTCTGCCTGTGAGGAGCCATGACACAGCACACCACATAGCACAGCACCTCTATGTATCACTAACAAACAAAGGCCTTTCATCAGTGTTATTGAGCAGTGTTTTTTAGAAAGACTATATTGTAAACAAAACCCTTAAGTTTTATCAGTTTAACATACGCATCCTATAAGCAACAACCTTAGGTTACTACTGGCGTTGTTTCCCCTCTAGATGGTCAGATCACACTCAGTACTACAGCAGCTTGAAAGGGTTCTGCTTTCTTCAGCTAGAAGGTGGACTTTGGTTCAGGGGGAAATCTTTCACTCTCCCCGAAAATTTCCTAATTTTACTTCCATCCTAGCAAATTTTGTCCTTCAGTATTTTATAGATAACCTCCTGAGAGCTACTGAAGAAGGAAGGAAGGAAGCAAGAGAAGAAAGAGAAGAAAAGAAAAGAAAA
>VZTB01012666.1:1168819-1253977 GCA_013397245.1 Thryothorus ludovicianus
AGGAAGAGATTATACTTTTCATCATTTTTCCATGGAGAACAGCTTGAGGTTTTGGATTTTTTTCACAGTAGGCATATAAAACAAAGCAATAAAGAAACAACTATCTCACTTTCGCTCCAGGAAAGCCAGGAAGACCATGTGGTCCTTGATCACCAGGTTCTCCTTTCCTTCCAGGCTGGCCAGGAGTTCCTGGAAAGCCAGGAGGGCCACGGGGGCCAGTAGAGCCCCTTCTGAGTTCCTCACCCAAGAGGCATGTAGTGCAATCCCCTTCTTCACCTAAGGAAAAAAATGGAATGAGAAGAAAGAAAGCTCTATCAACAACAAATAGATGTGCAGCTGTATCCATCTTATATATAGACTTGAGAATATTTGAGTAGTTTCTCAAATACTTGAGAAAATGACTCCTTTTTTTTTTTTTTCTGACAAGAATCCAACAGAGTGTTTCTTTGTCATGTTAGCCCTAGATCAAATCCATCAGTCCTCATGCATGTCATAGTTCAATAAACCCAGACTGAACACACTGGGGCTTTACATAATGCATAACAGCAGATCATCTATTGAGTTATCTGTTATAACCTACCTTTAGGTCCTTTTTGTCCTCTTGGCCCAGGGAAACCTTGTATACCATATCTACCTGGTACTCCCTCTCGTCCTTTTAATCCAAAGAGAGGACCTAGAAGTTTAATTAAATAAAAATATAAATTCATCTACTGTAGATTTACTATTTTTCTCTTTCATTCCTCTTTCTTTGAGCTGCAATGCATTTTCCCCTGCTTCTCATGTCACTTACTGTCTAACCTTTCTCTCTTCCTCTCTCCATCTTCTGACAGCTTCTCACACTCATTCTCAGTAACTTCCACCTGCTGTGGCAGACAATCCTGGCCATTCTCTGCTCTCTCTAGCACTGAATTCCTCCTCTCAGCCCAACCTACTCTGCTTTAGCACAAATAGCCTTCTCTGGATCACCTTCTGCACATCCTTTTCTCCATTCTTTGAAATGTTGCCAGGACTAAAAATCATGCAAACCTTTTCTTCACTGATGAGTGTACATGACTTCTCTGTGTATCCTCCCCATCTTTCATTTCATTTCCATTTCATTTCATTTCATTTCATTCTGTCCATGTCTCACTTTGCCCTGACAACAGCTGTCTTTAAAATAATCAAAGATGCTCCTGTGAGTTCTCATCATCTCTCTTTGTGCACTTACCAGGGGCTCCAACAGGCCCAGGTGGACCACGAAGTCCTGGTGAGCCGTCCTTACCCGGGAGCCCAGGTGGTCCCGCAAAATAAGCAGGAGATCCTATTTCACCCTTTTCACCTTTGGGTCCCATTTCTCCAGGTAAGCCCGGCTTATCCCCATCCCCTGAAACAGAACCAGGGAAGAAGTTCAAAACAATTTCTTAACAGTGCTGCCCAAAGAGCTGTGATGTAACAGAAGAGAAAGTTCATACAATTGCATCTAACATGCAAGGAAAAATGGACACATTTAGCATGGAGCAAAAATGGTAACTGCACTTTTCACTTGAGCAAATCAATAGCAGTTGCAGAAACAAGGTTCTGTCATCATCTCCATTTCAGTAGTTTTTCAAGAGTCTCATTGGTCCAAAGGAAAATGTTCCTCTTGTTCTTTGTCCCCCCAGTTATTATCTACTACTCTGCACTGTGTATCACATGATCAGCATAAAAATTTTCCCCACTGTGACCCTGTATCACTCAAAACTCCCTATAAAGTTAAGCTGTTAGAATTTGTATTGCTGGGCTATTACCATCAGAAAATCCAGGAAGACCAGGCAATCCACGATCTCCCTCATCTCCTCGGTCTCCTGGGAGCCCAGAAACACCTGGGAAGCCTGGATCACCTCTTGCACCTGAAAGACAACACCGATTCCACAAAATGTGTTAGCATGATGTTGCTTTTTGTAAAGAAAGCAAATATTAGAATCTTCAAGTGCTTTGGAGTAGTAGAGTTTTAAATAGTTTCTAAAACATAGCTTTAGAAATGGACTGACAGGAATGGTGTGGAGCCACCAAGCCCAGGAAGAAGGACAGTATCTTTCACCTTTTATTAATACACAGCAAGAGCGACATTGCTCCTGGGAAACATGGAAGAGCAGCTCTCTGAGGAGAGCCCCTCTTTTTCCTACAGGAAGTTTCTGCTGTAACAGATGTGTGATATGTGAGCTTTCCTTTGCTTCCCACTACCAAAAGCAGCATCTGCCTGGGCCCAGCTATTGCCTGCAGAAAGTATCGTGCTCTTGTCAAAGATCAGTGATAGCAGAGGACATGTGGTGTGTTCAGCCCCCTGCCTGCTTCTTTCTCTCTTTACACAGTGTCTCCTGCTTCTAAAGTGTCGGCAGGGTATTCAGGGTGATTTGACCAATGTTTTGGGCTTCTTGCTCCCTTTCTCTGGGAGGAAGGGAACCATTCACTGCTAGTCTCTCTGGCTTTCAACAAGACTAGTAAACTCTGTGGTATGAGGACAAAGGCCAAGGCAATGGCATGTGATCATTCTTGCTGCTTGCTGGCACCTTCCCTTGAATAGTTTTGGCCTTGGCAAATTGCTATCACCTTTTATATGTTTCTAGTCTAGCCACCACAGCTCTGCAGAACAGCTGACACTGGGTGCTACAAGCTTAGTGAAAAGATCACAATGGGTATTTGTCCATTTAAAAAAGGACAAAAAATTACTCTTATATTCCTCAAGGCTTTTTTTTAATGTGTGGGTTTCTGTCTTTCTTTCTTTCTTTCTGTCTGTCTGTCTGTCTGTCTGTCTGTCTGTCTGTCTGTCTGTCTGCCTGTCTGTCTATTAGATGATAAGAATGCTCTCTGCTGTGCTGCCACCGCTGTGCTTTATCCAAAGTCCAAAACAGGACACAGAAGACAGACTCCCTTTCTTCTTTTCACTGGACAACAAAGTCACACGGTTTTTTGCTTGCTTCATCTCTGTGGATACAGGCATGCATGGAAGCCTTCTGCACAGCAATCCAGCTTCAGTGGGAGAGACAAAGAACCACCTGCCTGCAAAAAGGTGATTAGGGCACTCTCTTGGAAGGCAATTACAGCTTCTGGAACACTTTAGCAAACATTTTTTTAAGGAGCTGAATTCTCCGAATGTCATGCTTTTGATCTATGCAGAAGGTAGTAAAACAGCTAAGATAAACAGTCTAAGCAAAGAAGATGTACCTTTCCTTGGGATGCGAGAAGGAAAATAGGAATCTGGCCCTGGAGGACCCATCTCACCAGGCTCCCCCTGTCAACAGAAATTGAAGTTTCACACCCAAGCACATTATTATAGAGAATTTCTTTTAAGATAGAAAGGTATGCCCATGAAACACAAACCCCCAAACTCCCAAAGGCACTGACAAGACATTTAAGAAACCTCAAAACATCAAATTAACAAACCACATAACTGGTTCTGCAATGGCAACAGACAATTGCTACTACATGATGACAGAAAAGGAAAGAAGGAAAAATGACATCTGGCTTATTGCTTGCAGCAAATGAAAGTAAAGCAATACCTTGCCTCCTCTGGGACCATGGCCACCGGGTGGACCATCAAATCCTGGAAAACCCTGTAATAAACAAAAATTATTGGCTTTTCCTTTTTATGAGAGAAACTAAAATAATTTGGTCTGTAGCAATTCCTGTAACACCAATAAGATTCCTCGTGGTTTGATGTCCCACCTCTTGGACCAAGCCTAACTCCTGCCAGAGGGATCTGCTGTGCTGCAGGCTCTGTCACCCCTGGCAGTGGTGCAGATGGAAGGAGCACCTACACTCACAGCATTCCATGGATGCTGCAGGGTGCAGGAGGAGAAAAGGGGATCTCTTCCATGCCAATTCATCCTGAGACACATGGGCCAGGCAGCCAGACCACAGCAGCCTGCTGCAAGGAAACTAAAAGGGTCAGAGTCATTAAAAGTACTCTTATTTTCACTGGGCAGTGAAATAGCACTGAAGTACACAGGTCCTTTTTGATCTTTTCCGGTCTCCAGGTGGCTGGAGACTGTTTGGCTGAAGAAGGGTTGAATGAGAAGAACTCAGAAGCAGCCACATTGCAGAGATGATGACCCAGATGAGATCATCTCTTCTGTGTGTTTTACTCAACTCTTTGACAGCTTTTGTTATTTACAGAAAATGTTTATATGTATTCTGGAAAGAGACTGGTGTTAAAAAGGTGTGCTTTTAGTAGAAAACAGTGTCCAGATCAACAACAAATGTCTATTAACACAGTTTAGTATAATTCACACTTATAATTAGATTATTAGTCAGATTTGTTAAATCTCAGCGTCTCTCAAGTTTTACAATGGGTAAAATTATTACCCAGAGCTGTTAATAACCAGCTCTGTAAGTCACTCTCGAAGTAGTTTTGAAGCACTTCAAGTACTACAGCTCTCAACAAGATGCTGCAAACCTGATTGCCTGTTTCTAAGACTTCCATAATGGCAAGTGTACATCACACCATTGGAAAAAGAGCCTCTTGATTATCAGGTGTAAAATCTCTTTACACTAGGTGGAGCTGGTGGTCTAAAAGCAAAGCCAGCAGCTTCCTACTTAACTGCAACTTCATCTGTATTCTAGCAGACTTCTTCCTTTCTTAAAAATAAACTCACTCAAGAATCAACAAAAAGGAAGTTGTGAATAGCACATAAAGTAGGGTGTCCCCTCACACACACGTTGTTTAATGATAGTCCATCCAAACCAATGTACCTATTGCCAAGATTCATCCTCAAAAAGGGGCAGCCACTGCTCACATCTGACTGGAGCATGAACCCACATTAAGGTCAACCAGTGGGCTTTAATGGGCTTACATCAGCCTCTCCATGTATGTATTAATAACAGCAATTCCCTTCCACACCACCAGGACTGAATAGCTGTGCAAATGTTATTTTTCAGATTTCATGTACTTTCATGTCCCATGTGTTTCATGTTATTATTGTTATGCCTTGGTGGCAGGACAAATCTTTAAACAACTAAAGATGGCAAAGCATGGAAAAATCGTGTATCCCACAGCTATTTACCTCATGGAAGTGATTTCTAATGCTGACTGAAGAAGCCTTTTTCTGAGACCAAACAGAAGGTCTCTGTCTGACAGAATGCTATTTTAAATATTTGGGTGTGTTTCCATGGGGACAGAGATTTAACTGGTATATTTATCAGTTTCTATCTCTCCTCCCTTTGTGATATCCAAGATAACCATACATCTCAACCACATCTGCAGAAAGCTATTCAAAAAAGTCTCTACTTGCAGCAAGAAAATTACAGAAATCATAATCACAGTAATTAAAACAATGAAAGTAGCACCTCCCTGTAGTGCTTTCAAAAGATGCTCATGGTTTCAGCAAAACTGGACTTTAATCATATGGTAATTTTTTTTTCTCACTGATGAGAAAAATAACTGACCCAAAATTAGAATGATGGATGAACCCAGATGATATTTGTTAGACTACAGCTAGTGTAATTGCAGGCAGAATTTGTCCTCTGCAGTTTACTTTTCAGACAGACTGTCTACATATGTGTTACAAACAACAGTCTTGTAAGAAATACTTACTCTTTCTCCACTGAGTCCTGGAAAACCATTGATGCCAGGCAGTCCCTATGAAGGTATAATAAAATTAACAAAATACAATGACATTCTAACATCCTCATGGCAAAGAACCATTATTATTTCTTAGATAAAAAAAATTGAACAGCTTGAAACTCTGTCACACTTCAGATATGTTTCAAGTAGATTTTTGTATCGTGCAAACAGAAAAAGTCTGAAATCTAATCTGGTATTTTATTTTTTCTCTCTTAATCAATACATTGTAAATTTACCATAAAGATTTTAAGAATGAGTGATATTGAAAAAAAAAAAAATATTCTCAGTACTGCTCTCACTCCATTTGGGCACTTCAGAAACACTGCCCCAAAACAAGCAGTCATAGATGCTACAGGGAAGCATTTAGAGTGACTTTTGTTTGACTCCACCAGTAAGTGGAGTCAGACTCATGTTTGTTAACCATGGTCTGCAGGCAGCTCAGATGGGAACAGTGAAGTGCAGCCTGTGCTGAGGACCAGGACAGCAGTTGTGGCCAGTGAGCACAGCTCCAGCTGAGAGATGCACAAGGCTTCCCAGTGATGGCACAGCCATGCCTTGCCATCCTTTGGCATACCTGTGTGTCCACAGGCACACCTGTGAGTCCCATGGGGGCCTCCTCCCACCACCATTTCAAAATGGCTTTTTTGTTTTCCTGCTTCAGGCGGTTCTGAGCTGGCCAAACCCACTGATCCGAAGAACTGTAATTTCTATGATTTGTTCGTCTGTGTTTTTTTTCAGGAGGCAAACTCTCAGCTCAGACCCACACATTCAGCTGAGTGAATGCTCCCTTTAATAAGTGACTCACCCTTTGTCCTGGGTAGCCCATTACCCCTTCTTCACCTTTTTCGAGAGGAAAGAGAAGCACACCCTAGGAAAGATTGCATGTCAGTTCAACCTATTTCTTCATTATGTGTAAAAAAAATTGCAACACTCTTTTGTGGAAGCTAAACAGGAAGAAAGCATCACTGTAACACAAGGATAATCTAATAATAGCTGCATGTGAAAGAGCTGTTGTCCCTAAAATTAAGTGTAACATGCTTCCTTCATTACAATAGCAGGAGCAGGCCATTAGAGAGAGGACAGTGTCTCCTCCTATCATCTTCTTTATTTGTTCTATGTCTGCAGCTCTGAAGAAAAGTCAAAGTAATTATTCAGCTATACAACCAATTAAGCAACTCAGCTTATGCCCTAACTGTAGCTTTAGAGAGATATTTGACAAAACAGGCACCCTGCCATCCATCCTACTACACAGAATAAAGGAAGGGGTGAAACACATCTCCCCTTTTGCTACATCAGCATATATTCCAGTTTTCCTAATGAGTAAAAAAATTCCTATATGTGTAAAATATGACCAGCAGCTGAAGAACTGGCTAGCAACCACACATGGAGGGCATCAGGGCTCACAATGTGACCTTCTCCCATAACCTTGTGGAGCTGCTGACCAGACCATCTGAGAAAATAAAGCTCTGCAAAATGCTCAGTGAGGCATCCCTGCTTGGTAAAGACTGTGTTTTAAACCCCTCTGGGAAGTCAAAAGGAACCACTCAATGGCAAAGCTATTTAGTCAGTCTAGAGGTTGTCTGTGAGTTATAACTAAACCATGTTCAGTCAAGCTGGGCTGACAGCTTTACACAATACAGCAACATGTGGGATTACTGCCCACTTACTCAATAGATCTAAAAACCATGAGACAAAAAGTCTGTATGTGTTGTAAAAAGGATTAAAAAATATTTCATATATTGTTATTTAATGAAATATAGTGAATTTTTAAAACATAACTCAAGAATAAGTAAAGAGATTTATTAATTAAAACTAAAATTAAAAATGCTCGAGAGTAAGACTTATTTCAGTAAACCAGTAAGAGAACAACTAATTGTGCTGTGGAGTTATTACACATCAAGTTGTTCAGTTTTTCTGAAGCATTAGAACTGGCATCTCTGCTTATAACACATCTATATTGCTCCATATCTATATTGCATCACATCAGTGAACACTGCATAAGTATTAACTCAAATAATATTATTTGATGTTGTTCTTCTCCACATGACTTACTGGAATTCCAGCTTCCCCTCTTGGCCCAGGGTCTCCTCTTTCACCCTAACAATAAAGAAAAAGTATTCAGACAGGTTTGGCATTCCCATTTACATTTCAATAACTTTTACACAACACAAAATGACTGATCAAGAGAAAAAACACTGCTCTTGTGCTGTTCTTTATTCATACACTTCTCGTATGAAATGAATGCTTTCTAAGAAGCTTTGGAAGTTGCTTTTTTAAGAAATATTTGATAATTTTTCTGAAAAGGTCTCTAGGAATATGAATGCTCAGCTCTTTCCAGGCTTGTTCATGAGATATCCGGGTGGTGAGTGCCTAAGTAATGTCTATGAATAAATGCACACTCTCCCATTTTTACCTACTGATTATCTACAAATTATTCGATCAAGAGCTTCTGTTAGGGAAAGACAAATCATAGTCTAAATTCCACTTATATAATGACATCTCCATTGAATATAACAGCTCTCCAGCTAAGTAGCTCACATGTGGGTGTCTCTGCTTAGTCATGAAAATTTCAGCATGTATATTTTTTAGGGCAGACTGCAGAATATTAAAGGTGATTTTAGGTCTTTCAGTACTGTAGCAATTTACTCATCTTACTGCAGAAATCGTATGAGCCACGTAAACTTTCTAACTTCAAACATGGGATGAAAAATAACTGGTCTGGAGGTTGGTGTCTGATACAGAATATACACATACAGGGTATGACTGCCTCTGCACCCAGCAAGAAGCAACAGATGAGAATGAACTGCATCCTGTATGTGAGGATTTCTCCAATATGTATGAATAGGCCTTAACTCTAAGTATATAACTATCTGCATCACATAGATAAGTTATCAAAACAACACAGTAATGGTTTCTCAGGAGGCATTTCTGCTTGTAAAATGAGATGTGAGTGATGGCCAGTAGTGGCATGCTTAAACAAAAAGAACAAGTTTGCCAAAGGCACCTGTGAACTTGACAAATACTTTCTGAATTATTTTAGCCACACTAGTTTCAATAAATATCATATGATCCAAATTTGTGAAAGCAGCAGATTCCTTTTTTGATATATGAAAGTCTTTTAAGTTCTATATGTTAAAGCATGCTTGTACAATATTTTGGTTTTGGTAGTGCAGAGCTCTTAGCTCCTTGTTTACTTCAGAAAAAAAACCCCTCTTAGTTACCTTGTGTTTGTCAGAGGGGACACCCATCAGTTCTCTTGTAGGAAGCCCAGGTGGACCTGGAGGACCTGGAGGGCCCTGCAGGGAAAACACAAAAGAACATTTAATAGCAGCTCCAATACCTGATCAAGCTGTTGATCAGCAGAGGCTTTGGGACACTGCAGTCAAAGGAGCAGCACAGATTTGCCCCTGCTGGGAGTATGGTTCTAAACCATATACAACCATACCAAATAAATTTATGGCAAGATAAATTAATTTTGTGCTGGGTTAACATAGAGGAATACTTGCTCTTGCCCTGTGTGTTTCCAGAACAAAAGTAAAGATTATTGCATTACATAAAGTGACCTAGCATTATAAATTTCAGAAGTGTTACCTCTGTGTCAGTGTGCTTGTGAGCACAGAGAGACCTAGACATGGGTTAGCTCAGCTATGATGTCCCTTACAGAGATTATAAATACTTTCAGACTTATAGTCCATTTTCTCCTGTGATTATATAATGCAATTGCAAATAAAGACAGTATTTAATACGTGCATTTATAAATAGCAGGTAACACACACCTGCCCTTTGGTCATGATATTAATTTACTAGTTTTCCTTTACCTGTTCACCTTTTTCTCCATAGAAGCCAAGGCCCCTGTTGCCCTGCAAAAACAATAGGTAAATGTTTACCAAGTGTACAACTTTAATCTAATCTAAAATTCAAATTTAAACATGCTTAAAAGCCTTTTCAGGCTTACAGGTCTGTGTGACACCACTGAAGAACTGCAGACAAATAATAGTCTTGATTTACCTTGAAGCATTTTTATAGATTCAGAAGTAATTTTACAGACCTAAACGTTTAGAAAGACAACTCTATTTAAAATGCTACCAGTTCTTCTTTGAGTCATCCACTGAGTAATGTCATGAAAAGATCAAGCATTTCTTCTGCAAGATTTTTAATAGCCTTGAATGCTAAATAAAAACACTTAAATGGGCTGGAAAAATGAACTCATATATTTTTTCCATGGAGATAAAATTGAATATTGTGAAGACTGCAAGGATTCTCTCTTCATGGGAAGCTACTGTGACTACAGTAGGAAATTAAATCTGGCTCTAGAACTGGTTTACTCTTTTCAGGGTAGGTGATCCCAGTGTAAGATTAACTTCCCATGGTATGCAGCCAACACAGAAAGTCTTGTGCTACACAGTCTTTCATGCAGCCCATGTTTCCTTCTTTTACTACCTTCAAGAAGGTCCTGGATAAACCACAACAACAGAAAATCAACATTAACAACTCTGTTGACAGAAAGACTTACTTGTGGTCCTGGGGGCCCTGGGGGTCCTGGTGGTCCCTGGGGAAGCACAATAGGGGAGAGCAAGTTACCTGCTGCTTTCTAATCAATGCATGCAGGAGGTTAGTTACCCTCAGTCTGAAATCTAAGTATATATTTAGTAGGGAGTGTTTTCCTCAGCATCCAATACAGTAAATATTTGCTGTATTTACTGCTCTGAAAAATACCATCCTAAGTGACATTGTAATCCTCCTGAACAGAATGACAGTTACCTAGCCTAGATGTAATGAAAACCCATTTTTCAAATAATAAGGACTTGTGCTTTTGGATTCTGACTAAGCAACATTTTAAGGTCATACCTAAAATTAAGCACATCTTTAAGTGCTTCACTGGACTGCAGTTTTGGTACTGTATTGTTCTGTAAGGGGGCTGAACTACCACAGGCATCCCAGATTACCTATTTGGGATGGTACAGAATGAAATCAAAGGAAGATGGTGGAAAATTAAACTAAAACACGAAATATATCAGCCAGAGGATTACAGGAGGTAGGAAAGCCATTAAGTGAAGAGAAAACCTCCCTTGCTTCGGCCAGCTATGGTAGCTAACAGTCTCCAAAGGGCTCTATGCATTGAAAACTGTTTCTTTCAGGGAAAGCTGGGGTGAATAAGAAGCATGAGCTGTTCAGCTTATGGTGAATGAGTCACATAGAAAGGAGAGAAGGCTGCAGATGGAACTGTCCACCTGCTGAGCCCTGAAGGGGTTATTAGCTGCATAATGCAAAATCAAGCCTAACCTGAAAGGAAAAGATAGTAACATTCAGGTGATACCTGAACTGTTTAGGCATCTCTGCCTTGCTATGCACCTTTGTGTGCACAAACACCAGAGTTCTGAAATAAACCTGCTTTAGAATCACTTTTGGTTACTCGAGCAATTTGTGAGTTGCTCCCTAACCTGGTGGGGAGATGCCCTCACAGAGTATCCCACAGCCTGGAGAGCCTGCAGGGGCCTGGGGGAGCCACGCCTGCCCTCCTGCACCACCCAGCACCTCGAGAAGAGAATGATGCAAACTCAGCCCTCTGAAGGGCTCCTGGGTCTCTCTCACACGCGAGTCACTGCTCCAGAGGCAGTAAATAAAGTTGGACATGTCCAGGGGTGTAGTGGTGGCCTCCCCAAGACAGGGGCTCCAAAAATGCAGGGTTCATAGAACCCTTCCTAAGGTCCAAGAAGGAGCATTGGGAATATGAGTCTGGGCTCCTGGGGGAAGCTGAACTTCTGTGGGCTTGCTTTAAAGAAAGAATAAGTAAAGGACTGATTTCCCTTTGGGAGGACCAGTGAGAAAAAGAGAAGGTGCAGTTTACTCCAGGTGATAAAACAGGCTAGTGCAGAAAATTAACTTTGAAAGACTTAGCATGCTGTGGATTTAGAGGGTTTTTTTTGTTTGTTTTAGTTTCAGCTTTTGGGGGTGGGAGGAAAGGGGGGTTTCCCTAAAAACAGCTATGGAGGCTGTGAGTGAGAAGCCCTGAATTAATATTTTCCCCTCAGATCAGGGATGTAAAGCAGGTCCAAAGTAAATTTTAACAAAAAAACAAAAAAAAGCAAATGCTAGAAAGTTGTGTTACAGGAAAATAAAAGAAGCTTAAAGAAAATCAAATCTATTGAATTTGAATATCTTCTTCTCACCCATAAAACTATTAACCATGGAAATAAGAAATGTAGAAATTGGAGAGAACACATTCTTCTCAAAGAAGACTGCAACAGTTGTCAACATCAATGCTGTAAATGATGATTTTGGGAAAAAAAAATCACTGAAAAATAGTTTAAAAATATAACTGCATTCTAAATACCATTCAATCTCCCGTGGGAAGTATAAGAGCTAATATACACATCCTTCATCACCAGAAAAGATAACATATTGAAGTCATTATATTTCTGATAACTCAGTGTAGGGAGATGTTCAAAGGAGGTTAAAAAATACAATATGAATCAAAAAAACCCTCTGACAGCACAGGGCAAAACCTCTTTCTGCAATATTCATCTCTCAGTGTCTCATAGTGCTTTTTAAAAGGTTTTATGTCCATTAACACCATCTTGCTATTTCTATCCTAGGTTCCAATCAAACATAATGGAACTTGCTGAGATGACCCTTCTGTTTGGTTAATCTTCTAGAAAACATAGTTTGAATATACTTACAGGTCTTCCTCGCTGTCCTCTTGGACCAACAGGTCCTTGAATACCCAGCGTACCTGGAGGTCCCTTTAAATAAAAAAATCCACTAAGTATCAATAAATGTTTTTCTGATATTAGTTATTGATGACATTTATCACATCCACTGTAATACTACTTACTGGAAAACCAATGAAACCTGAATCTCCAGGATCTCCCTAGGAAAAAAAACAACAAAAACAAAACCAAAAAAGTAAGAAATGCAATAAATTCTATATACAAAATTGAATAAAATCTTTTTATTGCTCAGTATTTTTTTTCTCATTCAAACACCTAATTATAGCATGCAATACTACTCAAACTCTTCCAGACAGATGCATTTCATAGAGATGTTGAGATAATAGAATGTGGGTCACACAGATTTCATATTTTAGACTTATGGTTTAGTTGCATGCAATAGAGTAGCAGGGTACAAAGCTGGCTAATGAAGTTAGGGATCCAAACTACAAAGCTGAATTATACAACAGACCACACTGAATTTTTTTGTTGAAAAATCCTGTCTAACCAGTGGCTTAATTAGGGCTCTAAACTTAGCTGAAATGTCCGAGCCATTTTTGTGAGTTGCATGGGAATTACTGAATCATTTTAATTCTCTTCTGAGTCACTAAAAGCATTTGGAACATACTGTTTTCAGTGACCACATATTTTAACTTCAGTACATGCTGAAATGTTTTTGGAAATTAGATCCAAAAATGTTCTAGCCCAAAGACCTTTCAACACACATAAATAATGTGTTATTCAGTCCAAACACCTTCAATCATTTTGAGTAGCATCTTAACTACATAGTTAATTTGGGTTTAGTTAACAGAATAATTTGTGGAACCAAGTACTTTCTGAAATGAATACAGGTGTCAGCATCCATCCTTGGCTACAACATAGTTGAGCATTTCTTAAACATTACTTAATCACTCCTGATTACTAACAGTACAGACCTGAAGATTTTCTAAAAGGAAAAGAAGTTTCCATTGAAAATACAGGCAACTTGCAAATATGTCAAGAGAAATACCTATTTTGGCACTTACTGCTGGCACAAAATACACACAAATAATGTCAGCAGATCCCTTCAGTGCTGAGTATAGCTCAGTTGTAGCTTCTAGATCATCCATGATTTACACTCTATCTATGTAATCCCTAACCTACTTCTTATAACTTTTAATTATGCAAGATTATATATAAGAGAGAAAAAGTTGCAAGTGATTTCAAAACAAACTTTAAAGATTAGACAGAGTAAAAGCAGCCATTGGAATACTTGGGGTTTATTAAATAACTAAATAAAATATTGAAGGATATTTTACCCTAAGTCAGTCAAGCACTGGTATGAAAACTTTACAGGAAAGTGATAGCTAACCATAATCATTCAATGGACAAACCTATGGCAAAGAAAGGATTTTGCCATGTATGATACAAAGGTAGTCATTGAATAAAGAGGGAAATACTTGAACTACATCATCTACAGTGCCTTTGCAATCCACCTATAGGTTGACATTCCTCAGAAATAACTGAGTTCAGATCTTTTCCCTTGGACATCCTACACACTTTGCTGCAACCAGAGCAAGCAGAAGCTGCTTTTCAAAGTCTACACAAAATCAAAGTGGGCCTCTTGGGATATGCCCATCAGGGTATAAGAAAAATTAACCCTCCATCGTGTGTCTGAAAAGCTGTCCTGGGCCAGAGTTGCAGACGTACCCTGTATCGGCTGATGATCCCCGGCGCTACAATGTACGGCTCCCCTTTCTGGCCCTTGGGCCCCTGGACTCCCTGGAGGTGACAAAAACACCAAAACACAGAGTCAGCTCTCACACCATCTATGTTGACATGTAAGCAGCTAAGAGTGAAATGAAAAATATTTGTTGGTGTTTTCATAAGTGTGCATAAACGTACTGCAGGTTAGAGGCAGAGACTGTGCCCTGCTTTGGAAATTTATGGTTTAGGAAAAAAAAGTGTAAACTCTCACAGTACATAAATAATGAATTTCTAAATTTTGGGGAGAAACTCCCCATTACCAGGAAGTGGTATTATGGGGTAGCACCTCCTAGCTAGAACTGATGCTGCACTTCCCAGGGCTGACCTGTGCCCATGTAAATCCAGGAGCCCCACTGCTCACATCAGCACAATCCTGCTCACCATGTCTCTGTCTCTCACCATGAAAAGCCAATACTCTGCCATGGGGCAGGGAAGAAGAGGATACTTTCATCAGCAATTTTGAGTTTAATATTATTTCATTGCTATTGATTAAAGCTGTACAGGTTTTCCTACAGTAATCTCTTTGCAAGACCTGTGTGACAAGTACAGATCTGAGCAGACCTTCTGCATTACTTGGCTGTAATGCAGTGACCAAACACAGTGCAGTGTGTCCATGCTGAGACTGCAAAAATGCTCTGTTGGGCCAAAAAGCCCCACATTCCCTTCATTAAAAGATGTCCCATTAACCCAACTCATGTGTGAATGAAACTCACCCCAGCAATATTCTTAGCTTCATATATTTATTTACTGTCAGCTACTTACAATGCTACCAGGAAACCCAGAGAGTCCAGGAGTTCCAAAGTCACCAGGGTCACCTGCTGTCCCATTACAGCCATCATGACCTGGTTTCCCCCTTGGTCCTGGCTGGCCTGGATGACCCTGTTGAGGAAAAAAAAAAAGTGTTTATCTATCCATCTGTTTCTAGTTTTCCTTTTCCTGTAGTCATGAAGTATTTAGACATTCTCACATTAAGCCCAAGGCTTGGATCCATGGGAAACTAGGATTTTCAAAGACAGAAACAGACAGAGACTTTTTTTAATATAGCTGCAGCTTGAACTAGATGCCCCAGACAGCATGAAAAAACGAGTAGTGAAGGACCTCTCAGAAAGGGTAAGAAAGCTATGTTCAATGCAGGCTCTGTTATGCAGAGAAGTAAGCCAGATGAGGCTGCTGTGCAGGGATCCACCAAGAACTGGGATTGTTAAGCATTTCAGTGCTTCACAGTGGAAGAGTGGGAAGAAATGTTCCTCACTGAGTTTGAAAAGCTTCCAAGCCAGGAAAAAAGTCAAATCTAGCTCCATGCTGTTGGAACTAGATTGAGTGTCATGATGAGTCTGTGAATATGGAAGAAAACAGCAAGGCTCAAAGGTAGCAAGCTGGGAGCACTCCAAGACATTGACACAGAGCCTCTGAAAAGTTACTCCTGTCTCAAACTGTATTTTCATTGCTGTTCCTACATTCACCTTAACTGCTGTTGCCTCTGGTTTGCACCGAGGCTGATGAGAAGCAATTCTTCCATTGAACAGCTCTATGTCCCAGCAGACTCAGTCACAAAAAACCAGAAATTAACATAAAATATTTCTCCCTTCTCATTTATCTACAGTAAGAGTTTTCTCTCTGCTTTTGCTCCATTCCTTATTAAAAACAGAAGAATATCCATGTCCTTACTCAGCAACATCAAATACTGGCAATCCTCATCCCAGAAGAGATTCAGTCATGCCACCATTCTCTCTGTGCTCCCAGCCCCACATCCTAGCACTGTGCCACTGTGATTTGTTCAGGTGTCTATCTACCTGCCTTCCCATGGTCAGTGAAAAAAATAGTTGGAAAATATAAGGGCGCTTTAAAGGCAGGGGAGCTCAAAGAAGGTATACAATGAAAATGCAGGTTCAAGTTCTGTCTGAAGGTATTTATCCCTCAAAATGAAATGTGCAGGGCTGAAAGAGAAACAGACTGCTTCTCTTGCCCAGGTAAGAGAAGCAGTCCAGCTATAGCAACATTGGGCTTCACAGGGAGCAATTTACTCTGCTTCCCAGGATGTTACAGTGCTTAGAAAAAAATTCAGCATCCTGCATTGAGATGAACAAGATCCTTGGCTCAGGAGTGTTAATAGAAATGGCAAATATGGTCTTCTTTTTTTCCTTTAAGAGTGAGAAAGAGGGAGACAAGGAATATTGTGAGAGAGAAATCCCTGAAACTTGATAGGAAGCTCTTCTGGAAACAAAAGAGGGTGAAAGCAGAGTGGATGTGGATGCGTGGGCTGCAAAGCGGGGCCCCGGTGTCAGGGAGCACTACAAAGGAAACCCAAGCCTGGGAACTCTGTCCAGGGATTCCAGTGACTCAGATTTCTTTGTTATTTTATGACACAAGATGTAAAGAAATGTAGGCTGGGAAAATACTGTGCTGTGAACTTTACCCGGTTTTCTTCTGTAAGTGTTTCAGTTTCATAGACCTGGTCAATTTGTTCAAAGTTTTAAACTGTTTAGTGCTCAGTAAGATTTTTAAGACAATCTCAAGCATGCCATATGAACTATAAAGCAAATTAACCATAGTTAGTATTCTTAAAATCACTGGTCATTATACGAGCTTTGAAAATCAGAAATAATTAGGAATGACCAACTCGTGTCCTTCATTCACAAGCTTAAGAGTTGCGAAGCACTTATATCACAGGTCTTTCCTACAAAAGGACAGACTTAGCTGGGCAACCTCCAGAGACACAGGAAATTTCTACATTTTTCTGCCCCTTTCACGAGGGGATTTCTCCATAAGACAAAGCAAATTGACCTTAATTATCTGAGGGATTGAGAGGGAGCAGAGATTCTGCCCTTTTGTTGTGTATCTGCAATTCCACTCACTTCAGCAAATGTCCTTAGCTGAAAAGTGTGTACGTGGCTGAGGCAGAATTTAACACAGACATTTTAATTAAAGTACAAAGGCTTTAAGCTAGCCTGAAATATTTGCATTTGGTGATTTCTTAAAGATGAAGTAACCCACTACTTACAGGAATGCCATCTGCCCCGGGGAATCCAGTGACTCCTCTTTGTCCCTAGAGTGAGACAGCACAATTAAAATGATGTTCTCCAAGCATTTTGCTTATTAGCTAAAATATTCGATATTCAAAAGTTACCACTTCTCCTTTGGGTCCAGTTATTCCTGGGTATCCTCTTTCACCTTTGTGACCTTTGGGACCTTGCACTCCTGGGATCCCCGTCAATCCTGGTGGTCCAGTGAATCCCTGTGATCCAAGGAGTCCTGGCTGGCCCTGATAAAAACAATATAACAGCATTTACATAGGAACAGTTGTGATGCATGAAGCTGGATAAGTTATCACTGCTGCAACAGAATCAATCTCACAAAGAAAAAAAAAACACAGAATTTATTTTCATCCCAGTAGGCCAGGCTCTTTGATAAAAGTCATCTGAAACATCACACAGAGGAACTCCAGCAGCAGTGACTATATTGCACATGTGGTCACAAAATTAACACATGGATATTAGCATTCAAATCAATATTCACTGCTTCCATATTCATGGCCACTCTACGAAAAAACTGTTTTCTTTGGCATGAGGTTCCTCAAGAGCGATTCTCCTACAATGTAACGTATGATGCCCTTAACAAGTAAAACATGCTTAACTGTGAAATTTGCTTATTTGCCTTATTTTTTAAAAGTGGTATCTGATAGTTAATGGCAGGAATTTCTGCCATTATTTCTACTCAGCAGCAGAGCCTGAAAATGATGGGACATGCACGGATCCACGCAGGTTGAAGAGTTGCACACAGGGCTCCCTGGTCATTCTCCCTTCCAGCGCTGGTTCAGCTCTTCATGCCACTTCAACCATTGTTTAAAAATAATCCCTGTTGGCTGCCAACATCACAAGGCTCAAAAGGGGAAAAAACAATTTTGAAATGACACATTGATGGTTTAAGTAATGGATTGTGACAGTATGTCTGAGGTTTGTGAACTTAAGTATTTGAATACTGTTCTAGACGTAGCATCACTGAAGACACACATGTTTTGCATGTACTCACTGCACTAATGACATTAATAGTACATTGCTGCAATCCTTTCTGGAGAAATATGTTTTAAATGGGGCAGGCAAAGCATCATTTGCCGAGACATTCAAATTAAGTCAAATCTAATGAAAGTTGTTTTTAAAATGCAATTAGATTTTTTTCATGGACCAGGCTGGAACAGTCCCAATATCTCACAAAGGAGAAGAATGACAGCAAATCATGAACAAACACATATATATTTATACCACAAAGTTGACTAAAAAAACACTACCTTTTTTTAGTATAAAATATTTACAGTCTTACCCATGTCTTCCAAAAAAGAGCTAGAAGGTGAACGTAATTCCTGTTCAAGAGTTCAAATTCATTTAATGCCATTGAGGTGGAAAGGGAGCAGTGTGTGGACTTGAAAAAAAAGAAATCTGAAGATAGCCTAATTTCTTTGGATCAGGAAGTTGTACCAAAGATACTGAACAATGCCTTACAGACATTAGGCAAAATTTATTTTATTCTCATAGGTCCAGTAGTGATACACTTTAAAAACTTCATAGTCAACAACTATCTAAAATAAACATTTATCTGCGCAATAGTTGTCTTCATACCACATACCCCAAACCAACACTATGACTGAAACACAGCTTACTTGTAGCTCAAAACCAAATCAATTTTCCACACTGCTTCCATGTAAAATGGTTGTTACAATACTTGGGGTAGGTTTTATATTTTAAATCTTACTGTATCACATCATATGAGTCCATATTGAGAAGCTGACACAGCTAAACAAAGTACAGAACTGAGTGCAAGTCTTTAATTTTGGAAGAAAATCAGGAATGAGACAATATGAAGGCTGAATTACATGGAGTTCCTTGGGACAAGCCACCAGGATGGATCTTGTACAGTGTAGATCTTTTGCTCTACTGTTATGACTGGTTTGACAAGACTGATAGTTCAGGAGCAGTGCCAAAGGACAACATGAATTCAAGTGTTTGAGCTGTCAGTGTGAAAGAGAATTCCCTCTGCTTACAACCAAACCTGACTTTATACAGCGTCCCTACTTTTAAACCAAGTCTGCTCATGTGGATTATTAGGTGCCAAGAGGTGCTTTTCAGATTATCAAACTGAGAAGGAACAAAGATTACATGAATACATCTAAAACATAAAAGAACTCATGTTGGCAGGAGGCATACGTGTCTGAACAAGCAGCTGCTTATTTCCTTATGCCAGGCACCACTGGCTACTACAAATGTATCTACCTCCACCAGCAGTAGTTTTTAGTTTTTTCAAAATGGAGTGAATTGCTAAAATTCATTCTGTGGAGGTGCAGAGCACAATAGACATCTTTTCTGAGTTGCCTGACTCAAATAGAAAGATGCTGATTAAAAGCACTAGAATAAGGACTTAAGTCTCAACCAGGATTTTCCATTGTGAGTTCCAAGATCAGGAAAGAGAAAATCTTTCTTAATGCCACATTTTCTCCACTCTTCTTACCTACTATGGCTCAAAATTTAAGTATATAGGAATTGACAAAATACATATGAGCATGGCCCACTAAACTGCCTTTTTAGGGAAAAAGACATTTCATTTATTAAAAAAATTGAACCAGTGATCTTTTTTGTTTGTTTGTTTAGGTTCCATTGGTACAGCAGTATAAATTCTAATGCAAATATCAATCAAAAATATTTCAATTTTACTAAAAAGCCTTAAAATATTATTCAATGCTTAAGTTAGTTTGTTCTTCCTCATGCAGTCAAATTTAGAAAGGAACCTTTAAAAAGGTTCAAAAAGAAAGGAAACAAATTCATTACATTTGCAAAGAACACAGAAAAAATTATTCAAATTCATTTGTAGAGATTTGAGTTGGCTACAGTTGCATTTAATTTCTGAAAATAAATGCTTCAGTTGCTTCTGCAAAGAAAGGAATACACGGATTCTGTGCACGGAAAATGTAATTTCATTTTACTCTGAAAGCCAGAATAAATCATCTAAATTCCAAAAGCCACTCATCCTCCTGAGATAAGCAAACCATCTCTTTAGTGCCCCCTCCATACTCCTTTAGAGGGCAGCTGTCTGGAGGTAGAACACATGTAAAACTTTTCATAGCAGTTTCTGATAAAAGGCTGATTATGTTCAGAATTTTCAAATCTGTGCCTGGCTTTCAATAGGGATCATGAAGAGCTGTGCAGTTCAAAGGTGATATTCCATGGAACACAGTTACCTCTCTAACTCCTACATCAGATACCACTCTCCGAAAAAAAAAAGAAAAAAACTGTCTGGTGTGGAGAAAGAAATAAACAAGGAATGAAAAACAAGGAAGAGTACTGGGCATCAGCACCCCTTCCCCACTGGCAGTTATCTGGTCATTTGTTTGTTGAGGAATATGAGTTATTTAATATAAAGACAAGAGAATAGATTCTCATGGGACTAGTTTAACACAAAGCCAGAGTCAGATCTAAGGAAATACTTAATATCATGACAATGTTTGTGTAATTCTCCAGCCAATTAGTACCTTGGCTTGTTAACTGAATTAACTTTGTTAACCTTCGTTAACTCAGACATGTCAGCTTTAACTCTGCTTTCTTTATCTTAGATCTTTTGTTGGAGAAGTATGTCCCCTTTTCATTAGCAAGTGACCTAAGAACATTCTCTCTTTGGCAAAGGTCACTGAGGAGATTTAAGCAGACAATCAGTTTGAAAGGTTCAGTCAAACAAAGCATGACTCAATTCTTAGTCCCAAATACCCCTGTGTGACACATGCAATGCATGGTACTACTCTGCCTGTGCTCCTGGAGGGTCAGAAACCCTAGAAAATTCTTCAAAGCTATAAAATTGTGCTTGACTTAAATATTCCAGGTCTTAAAAAGAAAGAAAAAAAAAAGAAAAAAAAAAAGAAGCAAGCCTAAGAGAACATATCATCCATGTCACATTTTACAAAACTCACTAAGTACTTTCTGTTGTACAGGCTCTGGCCCACAGTGTCCTTCCCATTTCACAAGGGTGAATGGCACCCCTTCCCTAATCCAGAGCATGGCACCATTACCTCATGTCACTCACCATGGAGTTTACAGGCCAGTGCTAAGAGGCTCACTGAAGTGTGTGTGGAATGCCATGGGCAGCACCTCAGAGAGCACATAAAAAGAAAAGGAAAAAGTGGGCTGATGGAATATGTTGAAGAATAACAAGTTATTTCATTGTTTTTATACAAAACTCCACAACTGTTTAGTTGAATTACAAAGCCCCTAGTGCCAGGATATACACCTAAATAGGCAGTCTCTGCTTTGCTCTTCCTGCAACTTCAGCTGACTGGAAGACATCTCACAAAATTCTTGTGGCCAGCCTAGATATTGTGAAAAACTATTTACAGAGAGGAGCAAAGCTTTGAAATTAGAAAGCCTGGAAGAAATCTCCCCAGAAAATATTTGCCATGTTATATATACATTGTTACTTGTCCAGTGACATGCATGAAAGAAAATGCTGCCAAGGTTGTGACTGAATTTAATAACTACATTTTCCAATTAAGTACAAGTGGACGTAAGAAGATTTGGATCAGAATTTTAAATTTGTACACAATGTTCATGTTTTGCAGCTTGAACATTGATTTCCAGTTCTTTTATGATCAGTCAGAAGAAAGAATGTCATGTTGCAATACTTTCTTCCTTCTAATTTACTGCTAAATTTACAGTGTGAAAACACAATTGACAGAAGAGGATGTGCTAATTTTGAGAACAACCAAATGTTTGATGTGCAATACAATGAGAGATGCAATAAATGACAGTACCTGCTCCAAAGGTTTTAAAACACAGGAATCATGAATTGCTGAGAAATCCACCTCCCAGGGTGGAAATACAAAGACAGGAGAAAACTGTTGATTTGCAATAAAGAGGAGACAGGATCAGAGTTTCTACAGAGCTTCCCAGCCACTGAGCCCATTTCTCCATGTTTCATTAAGGATAGTCATTTTGCAATTGCTTCTGGTACATGGAATGTGATGATTCAGTATTCCCTGCACGGAAACGAGCCTTGCAGACCATCATTTCTTTTAACAGTGGACAAAAAGAAAGGAGGTTAATTCCCTGACATTTTAAAAAGGTCACTGGTGAAAGGACAAGTTCATTTCCTGCGGGAAGGGTGATCTGACCATGACAGACAAGCTGGAGCTGGGATTTTTGTAAGAGCTCTTAGTCTGGAACGGTCCCTGTAAGAACAGATGGGGAAAGGACGTGACAGCAAGGACCTCAGTGCACTCCTACTCAGTGAGACCAGCAAGCGGAACAGACAGCAACTCAATGGGGAATAAAATAATTTTTAAGGAAAATGAGCAACTTTTGAGCTGATTAGAAGTGCTAACCCAGGAAAAGACACCCTCCCCAGGCACACAAGAAAGAAACAGAAAAGTTTTTAAATGTAATGCTGGCAAAATGTGGAAAACTGGGTGTAAATGTAGGGAATTTGTGACTCCTTCAGGTGGTTTCAATGGATGTAGTGCACTAATGCAATCACTGACCCCAAATAAAAAATGCATGATCTTCATGCTCCCACCACCACCAAAAATATAAACTACAAGAAAGAACCTCAAGAACCCTGCTGTGGCACAGAGGGTCAGACTAAGATGAGCATATCACCTGGCATTTCTGCCAGAGCATAAATCCAGGAGGTTATCTAGGTTTAAATAATGGATTAAACATATTAGAGAGGAATATGTAGGAGAAGGGTTTGGGGTTCAGTTCCATGAAGTGCACACTTTGTTAGAAACACCTCACTAATGGGGTTGGACCACTTTGGGTTGAGAGGCAGAAAAAAGCAGACTACTTGGAGCACCTGCTGACATGTTTGACTCAGCAGCTGCTCCAGGTGGCACTGGGCTCCCCAGAACAGACAGACCTCCAGAAATCTTCAGACACTGATGAGTACAACACCTACCATGACACAGAGGAAAATGGAACATTTCTGTACCTCCCATCATTATGCTGTACATTGATGATGTAGCTTGAATGGTTCTATCCACCTCTGCAACTCAAGAGTTTTGTTTAAGCAAGACTTAAACAATTTTGTAATTCCATCTAGGAAGAATAGATCAAAATGATCTATGGAAGGGTAGGAAATGCAAATGCACAGGGCAAAACACAACCAATGCTAGCCACTGCAGAAGAAGATCATCTGAGAGAAAAAAATCCTGAAGTTTGTGCAGGTTTGGTTGTTAAACATATTAGCGTGTTACTTTATTTCTGTGTCTTCAGGACTGTGGTAATGACTACTCTCTAAAAGACAGATGCCTTGCAACATTTTGCAGTGAGCATTCAGAAGCTTCTCACTAGATGGCACCAGCCATTGCTGCTGCACGCAGCCCCCACCACTGCAGGTGCAGGATTCCAGACCACGGCACAACCTTCAGGAAATCTGATAAGGAGTTCAGATAGGGTCAAACTGTCCTTGAGCAAGGTCTGAGGCAACAAAAGCAGAAGGTTTCTGCCAAAATGTATGTAAGTGAGATGGCTGGGGAAGTGCAAATGAAATGAGATTAAATACATAATGCAACTAAGCAAAATGACTACCTGAAGTGAATGTTCTGTCATTCAACCTATATTTTGCTTAGTAGGCAAATTTGGTCTTCCATGAGAAAAAAGAAAAATCTATTATCTTACTTTTTCATTGGATTTCTAAATTTACATTTACTGTCACAGGCTTGAAAATTCTCAAATTTATCTCCTGAATCTGTATTTTTAGTTTAGGGCTGGCATTAACTTCTGCCACTACACTGATGCCGAAAGTGAAGTCTTATTCTGATATTTCAGACATTTAGTAACAACATGGTTACCAGTGTACCATGGTATGAGGAGGAGATGGGACTTCTGTTGTTCAACTGGAATATTGATAAGTAAATCAAACAAACCCTTCTCTTAGGCTGCATGATGTTCAAATCTTAAACAGAATAGCACTGAAAGAATCAGCAGGCTTTAACAAGAAAGTACATAACTAATGGTTATTTCTAATTTTTTTTTGTTTTGCTACTTTAAAGGAGGTTATTTAGCTGAGTTTCACATTCCAGCTCTTATTCTCAGAAGATACTTTCCCTCTTATTTGTTAACAAGCTTTTTTTATTTATAACAACTGTAAACAAAAAATGATAAAACTAACGAAAAATAACTAAAAAATGAGGCTAGTTCAGCCTAGTGGCATGGCAACAATCTGCTGTTCTTTTAACTTTATTGTCTGGACATACGACATTTTCTCTCAGGACAGTGGTGACCAAATGACATTAACATTAATTCCAGAGGAGTGATTCAGCTTGCAGAAGGGTGGAATTATTATTATTTTTTTCATTAAGGAAGGACTACACATTAAATCTTCATAAAAAAAGAACTATGAAAGCATTCCCTTTACCAGAAGCCACATCCCTTTTCTGTACTCAGTAATGAAATAATTTTGTACTGTTTTCTGTTCCCACGGTTTGATCTAATTTGTGATCTTCCAGAAAGCTGCTATGTCACCCAAGAAGATAAAACATGTGCAAAAGTAAATATATGCTGGAATGTAGGTCAAGAACTCAAAAGAACCAGTTAATCGTTTCTTCATGTCACAAAACACACAGGAGTAAATGTCAGAAATGCTTTCTGTACTTTGCAGTGCCTCCGTAGCAAGAACAATACTGGGACCACAGCAATGGTTGCTCAAAGAGAAGCATCAGAAAGGCCAAGTCTAGACAAAACCACACGAGGATTGCCATAGTAAACCTTCAAAAGGTTATTGCTTAGAGGAAAGGAGAAGAGGAAGGTGGACAAGATGTGGGAAAGAAGCGTTGGGCAGAGGCAAAGGGTGGTTTTGTTTGCAGACTCAAGATTTGTACTTTGTCTCTGAGAGTACAAAGCAGAATCTCTGAAGTATGGCTAAACAGAAACTATGAAATTTAGGATCAGAATTAAGATATTTATTAGTAAATACATCTCTCTAGTAAGCATGTTCTACTGAATTATGCGAGAAGACTTGAAATGACTTGAAAGGCACTTAACTTTTTAAAGTATTATATTTATAGAACAGATGCAGACATTTATCTACAAGCAGTAAAGTTATCAAGAGCTCCCATCAGGTGCAGGTGATATCTCATGGTATGATATCCTAATGCAGATATTCAAACCAAGTCAAACAAATGCACCTGACTGTGCCCATTTTTCTTAAGTCTCTACAAAAGGAGCCCAGGTCTCTAGCTCAAAAGTTGATCTCACATCATTGCTTTCTAAACTACGCAAGAAGGCAATGCCCCAAAAGATCAAGCCCTGAAATTGTGGATTTAGCAGTTAGAATTAAGACTGAAATAAAAATCGTGTTGCATGAAACGGGAGCTCATATAGATGCAATACATTTACTTAACCTGGCAGGAAGAATATGGCAGAAATGTTGCTACTGGTAGTACAAAACAGTAGGATTTTCTTGGAAGTTAGAAATATTTCAGCATTAATGAGTAATCAGATGATAATGGTATGTGCTCAAAAGCATATCTATTTATCCCATGTTAGCCTGAGAGTGGAAGTGCAGTTAACAGAGCTACTTACTTTATGTTGGTTAAACTGAGACTACAGCTAAGACAACTATAAAATCAGAAAAAAAACCCTGCTTCAGTGACATGTAAATACTGCCCCTTTGACTACTGGCTAAATTCTGATTTTGAGAAAGAGGTAACGAAAGTTAACTTTGGATATTTTTTTATTTCAACCTTGAATGAACTTGAATGATCTAATGATGTTTTACAGAACACTAAAATGACATTGACTTATACTTGTCAAATGTTCATTACTATGTAATTAATTGGAGAAGGTTAGTTTGATAGCCAACCAAAAATTCACCAGAGAGGAAAATCACCTTGCCAAATATGCTTTTATAACCAGACAATTATCACACTGATGGGTGTGGACAAGGAGCAGGAGGAAGCAGGGAACTCCCAGTTACTCTGTGACATCTGCTGTATCATGCTCATTTAAAGGAGCAGACTTTGGTCATGATGCCTATTAAACGTGAAATTAAGCACTTGAAGGACAGCAAATGCCTTATATGATTTTAGCACTATGAGTGTATTTATAGAACAAAATTCTATGCATTCAACATGGGTTTTTATAGGAACAAAAAGCCAAAAAATTTCCAGGGCACCATAGAATGCAGCGCAATCTTCCTACTCTGCTAGTATCTGCATCAAAATTATTTTTTTAAAGATCTTTTCATTCATTCCATTCATTTTATTACCATCATAATATTAAGATCAACTGCTTTCTGGCACTTTTCAAAAGCTTACTTCACACATATTGCCAAAAACTCGGATAACCCAGTCTGTTGGATAGCTGTAAGGTTGCTGCTTGGCTAACTGGGCTTTTCAAGGCAAGACAACAACCAGCACCTGCTTGAGTTAGAACATTCAGTCATAGACACAAGAGCCAATCTGCCAGCCCAATTGCTTTCAAATGGCTTTCAGTGGTGTGTGGGAGTGTTCTCAAGATCCTAAAATTCAGGAAGTTCAACACAGATGTTTTCTGTCAGTAGGCGTTGGAAGCACCAATAGTAACATCTGTTCACTTTTCATATTTGTGAGAACATTTTTTTTTCGGTCCAAAAACCATTCACTCTTGAAATTTCCAAACTGTGCAACTGGCCAAAATGTTAAGCTCATTAGGCTCCATGAGTTTAAGAGTATGTGAAAATTAAAACCCCTGCAGGAGTTCAGCCTATCGTATGCCAATTTTTCCATTCTGTGTTCTTCTGTTTAAACAAAAGCGTAACTATTTTTGTGGTGGGAACAGCTATCAAAACTGACTTGATCATGCAAATAGAAGTTACTACTGGCTGTTTTAACCATGGAAATAATGTAATTCTCCTACAGAGGCTGTGACTTTTTAGTAATTTGTGTACTGGGATACCCTCTCCACATGGGAGCCCAGAACACATGTTCTAGCAGCATGTACAAGGGATTGGGTACAGACCTTCACACTCCGGTCATGGGAATTTACAGTTTGGGACAGTCTCCGAGTTCCTGACAAGGCCAGATGATTGGCTCTGAACCACCAGGAAGGATGGCGGGCTTTAAGGCAGATGTGTGCAGCAATATGAAGAGTCATTGTTGATACAGAATCAGAGACATCTTTTTTTTCTCCTAACCCTTCTGGACAGATGAGTCTCAAGAGCAGTGGGGTGCTGTGATATCATCTGAATGGAGTTTGTACAGTTGTTTCCTCTACGTGATTTCCCAACCTTGATGTATCAATGCAAATGCTCTAGAAATTTCAGTAACTGGAACTCTGTTGAAACCTGCTATCGAGTCAGCTTACACTGAAGCTAAATCAACTCTTATGCCTTCCAGTGTATGTTAATGTCACAAATATTCTAATGCAATCACTTTGATGGTTGTTTAGCTGGGCCTGCCTTCATGCTGGGTTTGTCTCCAGAATCAACAAATAGTCCAAATAATCTGTAATCTATGAGAAGTCTTCAGTTCATAAGTAGAAATATTGAAAATTATCAGCAGTTGTCTTTTATATCACACAATTATGTTTCCTGCACAGATTCACCGTAAGTTTTTACAAGTTGGCAGTACTAGATCAAGCTGAATGATTATCTAGGGAAGCTAACTTATTTGGGGAAAGTATTACAGCTAAGAGTTACTTGGAGATCTCTATGATTCCATGCAGCCTTTCTGCCTTTTCTTTTCTTAATTATTTGGAATCAGGCAAAAGCAGAGTAAAAATATTATCCTTTGAATCGCAAAGGAAATAGTTCTGTATTATCTACACGAAAAAGAAATGAATGTAACTTGTGATAACAGTCTTGGAGAGGGTCAAGGGTGGAATACGAGCTTGAACAGGAATGTTCTGCGTATCCATTACCAAATATCTAGTTTTTCTGGTAGACTCAGTTTGAGGTAGCGCTAATGGAAGCCAAGAGTGCCCACACATCTTCTGCAGATTCCAAAATCTCATCTCTCATGGGAAAGGATGTTCTGGAGAGCATCAGCAGCAGGCAGTTCCACAGCTGTTCAAGGAGAAAGCCTATTTATCATTTCAAATGTTGATTTCAAAAGCTACTGGAAAATTTTTAACCATTTATTGTAGTCAGTATGGGCTATGGGGCTTCTTCAGCAGAGGATTGGGATAATAATTGGATCAAATAATTTTGTTTAATAACAAAAGCAGAGAATGGTTTGGACTGGAAGGGACCTTAAAAATCATCTTGTTCCAACCCTGTTACCAAGGGCAGGAATACCTTCTACTACACCAGACTGCACAAAGCCCCATCCAACCTAATCTTGAACAATTCCAGGGATGGGATGTCTACCATCTCTCTGGGCCAGCTGTTCTACTGCCTCATCACTCTCACAGTAAAGAATTTCTTCCTAATATTTAATTTATACTTGCCCTCTTTCAGTTCAAAGCCAATACCACATACCCTTGTGAAAAGTTCCTCTCCAGCATTTTTGTAAGCATCTTTTAGATCCTGGAAGGATGCTAAAAGGTCTCCCTGGAACTTCTTCTCCAGGCTTAACAGCCCCAGGTCTCAGCTTTGTTCTCATGGGAGAGGTGTTCTGGCCCACTGATCATCTTTGTGGCCCTCCTCTGGACTTGCTCCAACAGGTCCATGTTCTTCTAATCCTGGAGGCCCCAGAGCTGGACACAGCACTCCAGTATGGATCTCGTCAGAGCAGAATGGAGGGGAGAATTACCTTCCTCAACCTGCTGGCCACATCACCTGGTTTTGATGCAGCACAGGATATGTTGGCTTTCTGGGCTTTAAGGATGCAGAGCTGAGTCATGTTGAGCTTCTTGCCCACCAACACCCCCAAGTCATTCTCAGAGCTGCTCTCAACCTGGTCATGAGGCCCTCAGCCTGTATTGATTGGGCACCCCCAACCCAGACACAGCACCTTGTACTTGGCTTGGTTGAGCTTCATGGGCTTTTCACACTGGATGGCATCCCTCCCCTCCAGTATGTTGACCACACCACACAGCTTGGCATCATCAGGAAACTTGATGTGGGTGCACTTAGTCCCTCTGTCCATGCAGCTGACAAAGATGTTGAACAGTGCCAATCCCAAGACCAACCCCTGAGGAACATCACTCATCCCTGCTTTGCACTCGGACCTTGAGCCATTGACTGCAACTCTGTGCCTGTGTCCATCAAGCCAATTCCTTATGCACCAAGTGGTCCACCAGTCAAATCCCTGTATTTCCAGTTTTGAGACAAGGATCCTTTACTCCTTTTCATTCTGCAGATACTGAGGCAGTGAAGGCACTGCTAAATTGGAATGGCAAGTTGCTTTTACCTGAAGGACATGCCATTAGTTTGACAGGTCTTGGAGAAAATTTAGGTTGCTCTCTTAACTGGTAGCAAATGAAGGTAATGTAGGGGAAGAGAAGCCTTTCAGACAAGGAGAAACAATAGAGGGAGTCTGTTCTATCAGAACACCAGAGAGACTGCTAAACAATTTGTCATAACTACCCATCTGGGTCCCATCACTGGGGACTGTTTTTGGGCTTCAGCTTGAAGAAAGTATCCTCAGTATTTCAGATTCTGACTCTAGAGTGTCTCTAAGCTTTGTTAAATTAGTGCTTTTTTGGCTAAAACCCAGTCTGCTTACAGGATTAGCTGTGTCAAAGGAATCAGTGATGTGCAGTGATGCGCTGTCTTTGTGAACTTATAATGTACTCACAGAGGTGCTTCCATCAGTCTCATAGGAGAGGCTGCATTTATGAACAGGGAAATTGAATTGCTGGTGGTGAAAGGTCAGAATGGCACAGTTCACAGGTCAACCATGACCCCAAACTTCTGTTAAGATGCCTCTCTTGAAAGAGATAAACATGAAGCTTCTCCTCCTTTCCAAAACACTAATTAATGCTGGAACATCTGTACCCAAGATTTATAGATCCTGGATCCTCCAAGTCCATGAGAAGATCTCAACTACTACATGGAGTGTCAGTCTTCTGTATTTTTGACAGAGAGAGTAACAAATACTATTTATGTGGTTCCTTTGATTTTTTGTCCCTCGCTCCTCCTTTTCTTCATGAAAAAGTATTTTCAACTTTTCTGACTGTTTCTGGGAGAACCTAAGGCTTTTATCTAGCTACTGAAAAGAGCCAATGTCCAAGTTAATGCCTATAACTTTTACTGCTTTTTTTTGGTCAAGAGATAAAGAACATTTGCTATATGAAAGCAAACAGACTCTGAGCAATAGCGTTATGAGGCTACAGTGCTCAGTACAGACTGATGATATGGATGGCTGAATGAGTCATGATAGCCTGGAGATTGGTAGCCCCCAAATTACCTGGGCAATAAAAAAGACTAAATATTACCTGCTCTAACTGACCCTGCTTGAGCACAGGTGGTTGGACTAGAAGATCTTAGAGCCCCCTCCCAAGCTCAGCCATTCTGTGATTCAGTTCAATACAGTGATACTGATGTGCAAAATCCTATTTAAGACCCTGCAATTTAGCTGTTTGCCTATTCTATTGCTTAGATTTTTTCCTCTCTGTGATGTCTGTAGAATTTTCCTGTCTGTGTACATATTTATTCTCTCTTTTGTTTGCTGTCTTCAGATCTCTGTGTATCTAACACAAGCCATAAAGCACTCGAGTTTCTTTAGAACAGATAAGGAGTGGGAGTCACTGATATGAGGTGGAATACTTTCTTACTGTTAAAAAACCTGATAATTACTATGAAGTGTTTGGTAAAGCTAGCATCATTGCCCAAAGCCAAGCTGCAAGTTTATAGCTATCTGCTTGTGGATAACTATAGCTGTGTATTGGCTGCAGACATACTTATGTATGTGTGAGGTCTCTCATATCTTTACAGTTTACATAAGTATTCATAAGAAAAAACAGCCTTCTTGTCCTGTAATGCTTTAAAAACCTTGCTAGAACCCCACCAGACCTACCACTCTACCAGCTCTACTGATTTCTACAGTTCTGAACTACACTGAAGAAATTTCTGCTGTTATTTGTTTCTACCACAGGAAGACACCAACAAGCACTCTTAAGGATAAAAAACCAATCTACTTTTTTTATGAATAAAGTATATGAATAAAGCCAGATACTTCCACTACATTTTGACACAAACAAGAGGGTGCACTTCAAAAGGAGATATTTGAAGAAAGAATCAGAGTAAAAAAAGTTGACAGAGCTATTCAGCTTCCTCTGAATATTTTTGACTTAGAGCCATATTTATCTTCTTACTCCCCCTGCCATCAACCCAGGATACACCTCCAGACAAACAAGAAACCCACAACATATTTTCAACAGATAGAGGTAAAAAAAACCAAATTAAATTCGTCTTAATAAGCCTGACAGAATTTTCAGATGGTAAATTTTCAGTAACAAGGACTGGAAGAAGAATCAATGAAAACTCATTTTTACTTATGCTGGCAGGGGTAAATGCAAAATTACCTTCATAAATATTAACCCAACAGAAATGAAGAAAATCAGAAATTTGCATATTTGCCTATTCTTTTTGGTCTTGATGATTTTATCAATCTAGTTCCTATACAGATACCTTTGGAAGCTGAAACTAATTCTAAGAGAATATGGTTTAGTAACCCCATGGAGATGATGTAATTCAGGAAGAATTTTAATGAAGCATCATAGAGAAAGAATTTGAATTATTAACTATGATAGATTGTGGACAAAAAAGAAAATCAAATCTATTTCCTCTCAGCATTCATTAAAACTATTTTATTCTGAAGAGAAATATGGCTTAATGTGATTTTCCAGTTAATTCTGATAATTTACAAAGGCCTGACTAGACACTGAGCTATGAATGTCTCAGATTTTGAGTTACCACAGAAATTGAAATAATTTTAATTATTTTATGCAAAGTGGTTATGAGATTTCTGCAGAAGTTCCTCCTTGACTGAACTCCTCCCAATGAATTCAATTATTAGTATTCAGCAAATCTGACAAAAAAAGTCGAATGAATATACTTTGAATGTACAGCAGAAACATTAAGGAAAATAGCTGGAAATATATTTCCAGGAATAGAAAAGTATAGGCCTAGACTGCTTTTCAGCTGTTTGACTAAGCACCATGCTAGTTGATTCAACTAGCATCTTAGAGAAATGATGACCTTGTTACCCAATTGAATGTTTAATCCTTGACAGCAGGAATCAGCAATGACTTGAGAAAACAACTAAACAACGGGACACAATATTCTCCATCACACTGAGAACACTGCTGCCCTAAACTTTCCTTCAGATGTAAGATACAGCTTTTAATTGGCGTGTTTTTAAGAAATACAGCTTTCAACTTAGAAAGATTAATGACACTACCTGACAACATGCAGAGTTCACTTGCTTCACTCTAGATGAGCAAATTGCTAGTATTAAGAAACCAGAACTTTCAAGAAAAAACCCAACAAACTGGGGCAAGAGATTTACTTTTACCTTAATTTTGCCTGATATTAAAGAGTGATTGTAGGATAAGCACACAAAACTACAGCCTTCTCATTCCTCAGTAAATGTGTGCAGATACTGATGAGGGCTTGAGATGGGTCTGTACTGAACTCAAGTGGTGTCACTCCTGCGCCAAACTGAAGATGGGAAGCACCCGTGGATGAGAACACTACTCTCCAGTCAATGCCCAGCACCGCCCCACACTCACCTCTCTGAAGCCCACAGTGAGTTCCCTTCCACCTTTTGGAGGAAACCCATGTGAGTATCACAATCCCCATCACACCTCAAGGGTGCCACAAGTCTGACAAGCCCTTCTGAACTGGGGTGAATTTCAGCCAGTTTTATATTTGCTATTAGACTGCTTCAGCAGCAGCAATCCTTCATCACAGAGATAAACAGAGACTTGGAAAAACATTTCAAAAGACAGTTTTTGTGCAGCTGTTAACAGCTTCAGAGAAGAAGTGCAGAAGATATGTGTTGGGATAAAATACGCAGTGACAAAAATGTAAACACAAAAAGCCAGGCTGTGACCTAGTTTAAGCCTTGTTCAGTCACAGGCTAGCTAAAGCATGCTTCCATGCTCATAATTAAAAAAAAAACATCCTGAAATTTAAAACAACTGAAACCACACAGCTTCTTGCACTGTTCCAAAGATGTATAGTGAAAAAAAAATCAGTCCAATGTCTGAGATTAAATAGAAAGTATCCAAAAATCCATTTAAAATGCTTTTACATTATTAATCACTTCTTTTCCTAAACCTAATGGAGCACATATGTTTCAGTAAAAATGCACCAGTATCCATTCCAGATTTAAAAAAAGCTGATGACACAACTGATGTTAAATTTTGAGAAATGAATTAAAAATACTCTTGGAAAGTCTACATTCTAGGTGTAATCAATGTCCCGTGTAGCACATAAGGCACATAAAATGGCAGAGACTGAAGCACAATGCTCTAGGTAAACACAACTATCAGAGGGCACTTTGCAGGCCATTTTGAATGAGCACAAGAAAAAAGAAATCTGAGAAATACTCCAGCATGTCCTCACAGCAAAGCTGACTGTGAGCAGCTGACAGTTTGTGGGTACACAAGAAGCTGCTGACTGGAGTGAGACTTGATGAATGGGGATTTCATCTTCAAGATATGGCCCAAAACATGCTTGTCTTTTCAGGAGACTTTGATACTGCATTAGATGAGATTACACGATGTGATTGTCAAAGCCTCACTCAAGGTCACCTGCCTGCAACCACACCCACTGATGTTTCTGCATGCATGGTTGAGTGGTGTGAGAGGGGCATGTGAAAATCTGTGAAGCAATTTCAAGTACGTCTTTTTAAATGCTCCTATGAATCCTTCAGGAGACTTATATGGTATAACACTGAATAATTATTTGTAATAAAGTTGGGCAATAAGTACTTTGAAAAATTGTACTTAGAGATCTTTTTATCCAAAGCTTAAATTCTGTCTTGCAGAGACTCTTGCACCACTGCTATTCCTGACACACATCAGCACATGGAGAAGCCACCAACAGGCATTTCTGGTGGGGCTGCTGCCCTAGGAGTCAGGAAGCCACTTGTTATACTCCACTGCCCTGCTGCTTCAGCCTAAAAAATGCAAAGTATGAGTTACTTCTGGTAAAACTAAGCCCATGCTAATTTCTTGGCTGAAGCTCATCAGTTCCTTTTTGGGAGAGATGGATGTTATGCAGAGTGGCTGCTCTCCTCACTTCCTAAGGACCACAGGAATCCAATGGGACAGTTGAACTGGAAAAATGAAATCAGTGATTTTTGGGGTGTCTATTTTATGGGTCTGCTCAAATTAACTTGTCCCAAACTATCAGCTGCTTCTCACAGCATCTGCCAGAAAAGTTTTTTCAGCTTTCTTTGGGAAGCAGAAACAAAGCATACGACACAGCCACCTCTGTACCACCTTCTTCTGAGTGGATTTCCTTTTGCAGGGTGGAGGCAAGGGGTGAACATAGGAGATCTCCCTTGTTGGGGGAGCAGCTGATCTGCCTTGCCTAAGGTAGTCTTTGGTGACACTCTGGACTATCAGGTCTTCCTTCCATTGATCATCACGTGGACTGGGAGGAATGGGGCAGCACTCAGTGCTTGTACTCCTTCAATTCTGGTCAGTGCTGTCCATCTTCCCTAAGGAAAGAACACTTTCTATTTCCATGCTATTGATCTCCAATAGGCTCTACAAATGTAAAAAAATGAACAGCTCATGTGCAGAACTTGTGTTTTTTTACAAAGTTATGTAAAATTCCCACAATTGGAGAGATTCATTTTTATGCTCTGCATGAAGACTACAAAACTATAAATTAGCATAAATACTATGAAAAATGAAAGTCCCAAGGATACTTGCTATCGCTAACATGAAATACACAGCTCCTTGTTTAAGTTTTCCTACATCATTCCAGTCCATTCCCTCCTCATTATGCCCACAGAAAGACTATTCATTCATTATAAGCTAGTTTGATTAGTTCAGATAATTTTCCATTGCTGTTCCATGCAAGCTGCAGTCATGGCAAAGAGTTGAGTCACTCTCATGATTCTCTTCCAAAATTTGTCTGTGTTGCCCAGTGCCTAAACCCATCAAAATAATTATGATAATGTTTGCATGTGGTGCTATTAGTTAAATACTGAAGCAATAGCTGGAGAAACAAGAATTAGAAGCTTTGCTAGTAATTATAATCAGATGCCTGTAACAATCCTTGAGGTTTTGCCTGCTTGTTCAGTTGTTGCTCACATAGACTATCCACAACATGAGTGGGAAATTCCCGTGAGAAAAGATTCTGGAAATGAGGTCCAAATGGTGTGCTCTGTTGGTCTGAATGAAGAGAATAAGCTTTTTTTAATTAAGGTATCGCAGAATAAATTGAATATAGCACAATAAATGAATTATTTTTCATCACTGAAATGTATTCACTTTTTCATTATTATATATTTTTATAATTCATTAAAAAATCTGTGGATAGAAAAGACTTACTGGAAACTAATACACACATACTTGGTATTTTTATCTACATTTTATTGGTAAACAAATTTCTG
This sequence comes from Thryothorus ludovicianus, assembly GCA_013397245.1. NCBI lineage: Eukaryota > Metazoa > Chordata > Aves > Passeriformes > Certhiidae > Thryothorus > Thryothorus ludovicianus. Next base: position 1,204,329 of record VZTB01012666.1, read on the forward strand.
ACACATCAGTAAGTAAATAGACTGTAAAACATATCTCTACACAAATATCAATGTAGATAGATAAACAGTCTTGAGAGAGGAGGTTCCAAAAAAAAGTTTTAAGCTTCATGTAATATTAACAGGAATACAGTGTGCTTTCCACAGCACTACTCAGAACGAAATGTTATGCCCATGGATGGTAAAGCAATGAATAAGCTGCAGTGAATAAGTCCTGGTCATGAAGCACTGTTTGAAGGCTGAACACGAATGCCAAAAAATCTGTACAATTAAGTGCTACTAGCCCTACATATCCCAAGTGGGCTGTGTAAGAGCTTATCACTCTGCTTGCTGTGGAAAATCAAAGCGAAACACAAGCTCGACCACTGCATACTTGCAGTTTTTCTAGCTCTTAAGGGCTAAACAAAGCTGGGAACATGAAGCCACAGAAGCCACCCATCCTAAGGGCAGTCTAAAGAGAGCTCAGCACTGGACTTGAAACAGCTTTAAAACCAGAGCTGTGTAGGATTATTTTGCTGAATGAAAATAGCAATATGTCAGAAAAGGTTCCTTGTATGGATTGATTTAAAAGATAGCGGGGAGGAAAAATGGGACAGAATTCCTAATTACAAAATAAAGGTTTTAATCAAAATGAGATAAGGTGCCAACTCTTGGGCCAGTGAGTGAGCACAGCCCTCACGGGACAGATGGTAAGCTCAGGTTTGAGCCCAGAGCACAGCTGCACTGCCACGTCTGTACTTCTTTTCTAAAACTTTTTATCTCAGTCTTAAAAAAACCACAGTTTTACCTAATTTAGGAATAAAATATCACAAGTCTTGAAAACATCTCAGGTCAGCAAAACTGGCTCTGTTAATATTTCTTCTGCCATACCCAAGAGCAGTCTCCTTGCTTTTATGCTGAAAGACAACATGTTTGGATCTTGCTGTCTCCTGCTTTTTACATCAGCTATACTGTGAATGGAGACAATGTCACCATGCTGACTCTGCCGGCCTTATTCCAGCCTAAGATTTCCTCATGCTGGAGGCAATTGCTTCAGCTGCTTTTACAGACCAACTTTATTTCCCTTTCCTCTGCCACAGTTTACCAAAACGGCATTGTGCAGAAATTTAATCTTCCTTTTTTTTAATCTTCTTCCCAACAGTGTAAATTCTTACTAATATGGCTCTGATAACCAAAGTAAAGGAGGCAACAGCTTGTGCACCCATCTTAAACCAGGCTTTTATTGTAATTTATTTCCCCTAATCTTCATGTGAACTGAAATGTAACTGTACACACCCCACATTAAAACTCACATGTACATATATTTCTTTCTGAAAGATTTAGTGAAAATGGAAAGGATATTTGAAAGATAGAACAATCTGACTATAGTGCTGGAATAGAACATTGAATGGCTTTCAGCAGTGGCTGCAGAAAAGGTTCCCACTGCAAAGAGAGATTGATGTTGAAAGTCTGATAGAATAAGGCTCCCTCTGGGTCAACTTCTGGCCATTTACAGTTTCTTTATGTTAAAAGCTGTAATTCATAGATTTCTCTGCCTCTCACTATGCAGTTTTCCTAAATTGCAATTGTTTTAGTTTTCAGTGTACTACCATCACTGCTATTTAAACAGTAGGTGTGTTGCAATAAATGCTATTGACTTGTCATTTCTGAGTAACTCCACTGAGTTCAGTCACACCACCCCAGTACTAGACCAGAACAGCTGAACTGGGAACATATTCGGGTCTAACATCTAACAGATGTTTGATGGGAAAATTTCCAACATCCCTCCTTTTTTTCTTAGAAAGCAGTTTAGAGCAAAAATTAGTTTAACTCCAGTTTCTCAAGGCTCAGAATCTCTCACAATAACAAGATTTAGGAATAACATGGGAATGAAAGAAAGTAGAGTAATATAACAAGAGGGAATAACTGCTCTGCTTAAAATACAAACTATTTCACATGCTTAGTCCTATCCATATTATATAGAATCTTTCCACTGAAAGCATTCCAAGAATGTGCCATTTACTGCTAAATCAATGAAGTCAAAGAGCATGGGAATGTAGTCTGAGATCCCAGAAGAATCCATTCACATTGTGCTATCAACAACCTGCAATCTAGTGCAAGGTTGAGACCAAGCCTGGTACTTTTTCTAAAGTCGGGAGATTATTTTTTTTCAAGGCTACAAGTGCAGGCATTTTCAGAGTGCCATTTGTGGCTGTTTGCCTTGGGAAAATTAAGTTGGAAAACAATGCTTACTAAATGAATATATTTTATTTTCTCTCAATCTATATGCAAGTGTTTATTGCAAACAAATTGCATGTAAGCTATTCTAAAATAACTTCCTAAAAATAAGTAATTGAAGCTTACTTTAACACATAGCAGAAGTAGGAATTTTGCTGAGTTACTATATGCTCAGCTTTTTCACCCCATGCCTTGTCTAATGTTAAGACTACAGCTTCTACGATAAATATGATTCTTGTATAAACACATTCTTTCCAACAATATTCATCTGACTCTTTGCGTCTAAGAGAGTATGAAACGTTACAGAGCTCTCAGCACTTCATTCTCTCTCTCATTCAGCGAGCAAAAATAAATCTTTGCTTCTTCTGTTGGTATACAATATGCAGTGCCAGGAGCTGCAAAATCCTTCCCTTTTCTAGAAGTGTCTAGTGCACTCGAGAACTCGCCGTTAGCCACAGACGTGAAGAAATGTTAAACAAAGCTGCTACTGCATAACCACCTCCTCCTACACGAGCTCTTGGGATAGCTTTAATCCTCGGCTGCACTTGAAGAATACACTTGTTGAGATTAATGCAGCATCACAGCCGGACTGCTTGCGTAGTTTTGTTTAGAGCGGCGTCAGCATCCCTGTGGAGCCAGCCAGCCAGCCTGTTTGAAACACATCTCACCAGGGCAAGAAATCAGATTTTTTCACATTGAATGAAGTGGAATTTCTCCAGGGGACTGGGGAGATCTCAACTGCTGTAGGTCTTTGAAAGACGTCCTTATACATGTAGGATGAAATTTAGTTCCTTCTTTTCAGTCTGGGCTATATTTAGAGAGAAAGACACAACACAATGCCTAGCTCCTGGATCCAGATGCTTACCCAAACATTTCCTTGCTGTGTATCAGCAGGTCAGACACAGGTCTTTTTGGTCTCCTTTTTCTCTTTTCTCTCATACTCTAGTGGAAGAGCACAAAGCTCTTGAGAATGTAGGAATACAGATTATAAGGGCTCTGGCACTGCAAGGCTTGCTGCAGGAAGACCTAGAGCATACTTCAAATTAGACACCAATCTAATGAAACAGCTGGAACCGAACAGGTACATGGAGACCAAAAGTAGAAATTCAAAACAGCATCATTCATAGCTAAAATACTGGATTAATACTCCACAGACATGAGCAATTAAATTCTCAGCTCCACCATGTCTTTCATTTAACACTTGCAAAGCTCTTACAGCTGCATCAGTGGGTAACACCTCCTTTCTTCAAGTAACACGTTTCTTCATGTTCTGCAGTGGCAAAACTATCTTTTCTCATCATTTGCATCACTTTAGTGAGTAAAGTCCTCTTTTCAGATTAGAACCAAACTTCTGTGTGAATAATGACAACAGTAGAATAGCTGCAATTCAGTCCATTGTACTTATATGTAACTGTTCATTAAAGGATTCCATGTTTATCTTTTTAATTATTTAAAATCATAAAGAAAGCTTCACTAGGACTACTTGCATGAAATTTCTTCACAATAAGTAATTGTGAGTGATTTGTTCAGTAAAAGCTTGAGTCTTGCAAACACACACATAAGCAGGCACACACATGCATGGAAAGCTCTTCATGCCTAGCATGTAGGTATCCATTTCTGTAGAGGAGGGGAATCACAGTTCTTCCACATTTGCTCATCATCATCATCCTTATTGTGTGCCTGCTAAGCTTCACTCTCTGGAGGTCCATCTCCGGGGAGAGAAATGTGATATGGGCAGTTTTCTGTATTTAGACCTGAGAACAACTGAGAGACCCAATGTTGGCTGCACTGAGCAGCTTTTCTCTCTACTGCCAAGTCTACAGCAGCCTTGAGAATTCACGCTCTGCATAGCAAAGGGATATGTTTCTTTATCATCTGAGTCGGTTTATTCACCACTGGCATTTGCAGAGCACATCAGTAATACTGAGACAAGGCAATGTACAGATGAAAGCCAGAACCTGATCCCCCAAAGCATCCTTTCCAGAGCTACATTACTCCTACTGTAACACAGCACTTCACACAAAACCAAGGCTATGTCTTTTCCTTTAGTAAGAATAATACATGTTTATGGCTGAGTTCTCCATCAATGTCTGTTTCTGACACAGGGAACTAAAAAAAAACCCTTTCCTGTTTCTTTGTCTGTGTATATCGACATGTGCCAAAAGGAAGCATGTTTGGACACTATTATGCAGCTTGCTGAGAAGCTGTCTTAAACATGAGGTTTCTTCTTTCCTACTAGCCATTATGGTTTCTTATCTCAGGCATTCAAACTATTTGCTAATTGCTCTCTTTTCTGTTTTGGAATTTTTTTGTGGGGATTTTTTTTTTGGGGAGACTTTTTGTTGTTTCATGAAGTAGTTGCTATGAAAATAATAACTTGTGGACAGGAACATTTCTGTCCATACTTTTAATACTGAAAGGCCCAGTATTTATTTTGTAGGAATGTTAGCATTTCTCTGGGGATACCCTTGTAGAAAGCAGGTTGAATTTTGCTGTGAGATTGAAATGCTGGTGAAAAAAAAGACCGGGTAAGTATTTGTGACTAATTGCTACCAGGAGTTATACTGCAGCCTGATCCCTAACCATTAAAACAAGTAGAAAATAGATCCCTATCTGCCTTACATTATATAAGGTATATTCAGCATAAACGCTTCAACTATTTTGCATCGCAAGATCTAATTCCCCTTTATCTCTTACTTTGCTGTAGCCTTAAGGAAAATCCAAACATATTCAAGTATGTTTGTTATATGTTAACATATATAATGTGCTTTTCAGATATATCATGTCCACAAAGTTGCTAATGTGGCTATAAGGTGAGAGAAATAGAGGAGTGACCTGTATTTGGGAACAAGACTGACAGGAATTGTGCAACACTGTGCTCTAGCCAGCACTAGCATTGCTCTGCTAATGCACAGCTGGAATTCACAACCAAAACATGGAGATGGAGTGGTTGTTTCTTTTAAAAAGAGGTAGATGGTATCAAAATCAACCTCTGAAATCTCCCAACAGAAACATCTTTCCATCTGCTGCTATAGTTTCTTTATCCTGAAATTGTTCTGTGGAATTTCCTGTTTACTCTCAATCTGCTAATTTATAGATCATGTCCTTCAATACCAGTGGTAGAGTTTATGTAACTCCCATTCAGTGAATTCTTACATTATGTTCTTTCAGAACAAACTGGGTTATTATCTTAATGTGTGCAAGTTCAGGAGGTTTAACATTTTTCTACCAGCTGCAACTTAATTGCAAGTTTGAGCCTTATACTGATAATTGCCTAAGTGAAAAAAGAATATTAAATTCAAATCACTGGAATAAAATCTACAGTCTATCTTATAGAGTGACTCTAGCATTACTTCTGAATTTCCTCATTTTATTGGTGCTCCCAGTATGTAGTAGTTCTATCTGAACAAAATAGATTCTTAATAAGAGATATTATTTTTCCACATCACTTTTATGGCTGATCTTGAAGTATGGGACCAGCCTGATGCATCACCAGTGTGACAGTTGAGACAGCTATAGGTGACCAGCTCAGAAGGGAGAAATTTGTGAGCACTTCTGGAATGAATTTCCCTTTCATAGAGTTAGTAGGATTGGCAGCCTTTCCACATAGCAAACAGTGGGGCTCAGCACTGGCTATACAGATGTTACTTAAGCAGCAGAGAAACCAGGACTCATCTCTTCTAACAACCTCCCTTTTTCTCCAGCCACCCTTCTCTTATAGAAAGGTCTTTACAGAAAAGGACAGGCACAGAAACCCTGCCTGTGCTGTCCTTCCTAGGCAGTGCTCAAGGAGGAGGATAGATGAATCATTTTTTCCATCTCACAAAAGCATGCACTTCCATCCTCAGCCCATACAGTGCCAGCAGTCTTCCTGTGGCCTGGGAAAACCAAGGAAGAGAGCACAGGATCCTGGTGCACACCATTGTTTCTATCACTCAAGGAAGCCTTACAAAATCCATTTGTAGAGTGGCTTTGGAAAATTTTGATTCAGTTTATTTACTAAAATAAGATTTATTTCGCTAAGTCCTCCTTGCATTTTTAAGTGGTTTGTTGAAAATCTTCCAAAGGTTGACTTAGGAACCAAATTAATTTTAACTTAGTGGAAACCCTCTTTTAACCAAGTACATAAGAAGCAAAGGCCATTTGCTGCTGACTGGTCAAACTAAAGATGAAATTAAATAATCCTCATGCTCCTTTGCCCCAACTCCTCCACCTTCTCTCCAGAAGTGATGAGGCAGGAAAGGCCCCTTCATTCATCTACTGACACTACTGGGAGAGGGATGGATGCTCAGTGCCCAGAGCAAGAGCAGCTGAGATGGCACTGAGCCACCTCTTTAAACAGCACTTTGGCTGCACACAGTGAGTTAGCTGGGCATTGTTATACCTCACAGGCTAACCTGGCCCTCAGACAAACAAAACATTACACTGACAATACTCCAATTCCCTCTGTTTCCAGCAGCTTTATTCAAAGTGGGAGAGGAACACCAACATGATAACCTGCTTCATGACAGCTTACTGAGGATCACGTCCATCACATTAACACTGACACAGAACAGCTTTAAGTTACCTTCCCCTTGTGCAGCCCTGAGCCCTGCTGCATTTAGAATGGTTTCCTTTACTGCGCAACTCACTGTTCCCTCCTGCTCCCACTGCTCAACTCCTCCTCTTCTGGCCTTAGTCCCAGCCAGCTGCTGCAGTTCCTAGACAAATCACATCCACAAACTTCCTCCTTCTGTCTCCTTCACTGTCCACTCCCACACTCTCCTGAACTATCTTCACCAATTAGCCACCTGGCAAGAAGAGCATCTTCGAGTTCATTAGGTGAACATTCCAGGATAGAAAAGCACCCGTTAAAAAAGAAGGGTGGGGTTGGCATGGAATAGCCATGGATTAAAAGGAAAACAGGCAGGGAAAATAGGAAAGGAAAGCAATGTACAGGCTTGGGAAGTTCCATGCCTGGTAGTATGGAAGGCTAGCTATGTTTCAGCAAACCTTAAAGTGAATAAAACATCCTGCCTTACTTCTACTCTATAACCTGGTCTTCCACAAGAGTACAAAAAAAAGCCAGGAAGAAAGTACTTTGGTGAAATTTTTATGGGCTGTGAGATGCTCTAAAATCCATCACTAAAAGGATCCACAAACACAAAGAACTAATCCGAGGGTTTGCATTTTTTGTTTCAGCACAAGAAAGTAAAACCAGACCAAAATCAAACAGCTCATTTTCAGAAGACATAGGGTGGTAACAAGTAGATGTGTTTTGTAAGAATAAGTCATCAAGAAGAGGAATGCACCCTACTTTTGACTTTTTTCTAAACATGGATTTGAGGTCGATAAAGGCGAATGAGCTCACCTCCCAGTAGAGATAAAATTCCACTCATACAACTGATTAGCTAAAAGACAGTCCTCATCATACTAAAACTATTCCAATCAACCCCTCCTCCCAAAAGCTTCCCACAGCCCCCCCAATGCCACCCACAGTTCTCAGTGCATTGGAAAAGTAGCTGCTGACAAATGGGAGTGCTGTCCCTCTACTGAGTTTTCCAAGTGTTATGTTTTGGCTATTTATTGGCACAGTTACATTGCAAATGAACTACTCACTCACTGATATGTTCCAGCAAAATTTGACCTAAGCAAAGCATACCCAGTCATTTTGGCCAATTGGCAAGGGTTGATTAAGATTCCTGTTATTTTTACTTTGTTTTGACTGGCTTTGGAAAGGCAGTCCTAAACAGGCTTTTCTCACTTTCTGGAGGCTTAGGGAGCCAAGGAGGTATCAAACTGTACGTGTAGAAGCTATTGTGTGTCCACACACTGCTGTGCCACTACAGGCTGCCACTTGTACCTCCTCACTCTGATTTACCACCCGGATATGAAAACAAAATGTACTGTGGTGCAAGCATTTCTTCCAAAATTTGACATAGGAAATGATATTAAAACACAAAGGGGCATACCCAAATTTCCACAACTCCTGGTGAGTGTCACATTGTACTCATACTCCCCACCTTTTACCAACTAGAGACTGAAGTTCCTACCACTTTTCTAGAAATATTCAGAGCCTCCTAGACAGTGAGTTTCTGACTGAAAACAGATGAAACCTTCTAGTGATGGGAGAAAAAAATTGTCATGCAGGCTGACAATCCCTTCAGTAATTTTTGCAGACATAGTCTGTGGAATAATTCTGCACCTCTTCAGACGTACATCCTGTAGATGTAGCTTCCACCAATTAGAATTACTTAGCAGTAGATGTTGCATTAAATATTGAACTGCAGTATTCAGATATATACACATTCATCCAACACCAGATTGAGATGTGAAGAGATGCCACAGCAACAACATAATTTAAGAAGAAAATGACAATTGCCTCAAAGAAGAGTAGAAAAGTTTGAGTTAGAAGGAACCTTTTAAAGGTCATCTAGTCCAACCTCCTGTGATCCCTCCAGTGACCTTCTCGCCTCTGAGATTTTGAACACTGTAGACAAGCAGAAGACACATGAAATAATCCCTATCCTGTTCTCAGCATTGATAGGCTTGTGGTCAGATGGTCTAAGTTCAGTTCTGGACACTGCATCTCAACAGTCAAGAGGAAAACAATAAAGAATGGTCAGCAATACAAGTAACTTTACCTACAAATAATAAATGAATGAGTGAGCTCTCCCTAGACTGCAGCAGCAAAGACCAAGTGGGGCACAATAGCACAGGAACTTCAGATATGCTGACAAGATTGCTGCTGGACAGGGAAAGCGAGACATGTCTGTGTTGGCAACAGTAGCAGAAATGGCATCTCTTACAGTTTACTGGGACGTAAACAAGGAAAAAAAGCCCTGTCAAATCTAGTAAGTGCTAATTAGTTGTAGAGAGTCTCCAAGAGAGGAAGGCCTCTGTCAGAGACACTCCTATGCACACTGAGTAACAATTTACAGCGCATGCACTGCAAAGAAACAAGAGGGCTGAAGAAGGAGAAATGGTGATATTCTCTTTACTAGGGTTGAGAACCTCATCCACAGTGGTATTATCCAAAAGACAAGAACCTAGTTTGCAAAAATAGCCAGTACCAAACCCTGGGTCCAAGTTCCCTTTGGTGCCTTCAACTCACACTTAGTTATTTAGTAAATAAGCACAATAACAAAAAATCAGGACACAATGGATGTAACTCCTTGTCAAAGACTTCAAAAATCTGTTTTTACTAAGGAGACCTGAGCTCTTGGGAGATTTACCTTTCATGACTTCCCTTACAACGTATCATGAGCCTGTGAGAAAGCGAAGAGAGGAAGCAATGTCTCCTGAGAGCCTAAGGCTACAAGCAGGAAAGCTTGCCTGGAGCTTGCAGCCTCTCCTGCACATCTTTTCTGCTCTGTCACTGGCTGTGGGCACAGGTGGGGCACCCATGCAGTAATGACCTGAAGCACTCTGCTGGGCTGGCTGAGGCCAGTGCTGATTCACTGCAGCTGGGTGAGTGCGAGCTGTGGGATCAGCTGCTGCCTCCTGAGCTGGCAGCCAATTCACCTCAGGAGCAGCAACAGATTGATAGAGGAAAACACTTCTTGCTTTTGGATTTTTTTGGTAGCAGCTCTCACATACTCCTATGTTTTGCAAAGCTGAGGTTTTCTCCTGATAAACAGTGTATGTATTGAAGTAACTCCTGTCTGAACAGGCCTGGGAGCTTCAGAATGTAAAAAGTGCACTTCTAGTAACAAAAGGCAGTACTTACATGTTGTCTATAGACAATACAGAAATCTAATCTCTTTGGAGGAAAAAACCCAAACCTGCTCTGAAATCAACATTTTTGAATTTGTTTGTTTGGCACAGATTAATCTAAAGGTGAACTGGTACACTGTACTAATGACTGCGTTTCACTCTGTGTATTCTTGATTTGCACACTTTATTGAAAAAAATTGAAGTTGCTTGATGCTAATAAACTTGGTCATTGGGATTTTTTGTTTGTTCATTTTCTGTTACTGTTTTGTTCTTTTTGTTCTTCATTATGACAAATACAATTTAATTGGCAGGAATGGCAAATGAGATCTAGATGAAATCTAGTGGAAACCATGGTAGAAATATCCAGCTGATACTAACTGGGGTACTTCCACTTTCTTCTTGAAGGTGATGCCAATAGTTAGCAATTTTCCTTTAAGGAAATCTGACTACTGTCATCAGAGAGGCTTCAGAAGAAACATGTGTGTGGGCAAGGGAATAGGAATGGGAGAGAAACTACTACACTACCACTGGTCCAAAAAAGAGGAAGACACAGGGCAATGACAGATCAGAAGGTATTTCACTTCTTTCCCCACCACGGGCCTCCATCAGTTTTCCAAAGGGAAACTACCAACAGCCACCTGCACACCTCCCAAATCTCATTCCAAGATCCTGAGTGCATGTCAGAAGCCTAAAGTTTTGTGGCTACTTCTCAGTCCAGGAGTGAATTCAGCAGAGGTGTACAGGAAAGGTCACATGCACAAGTTATACCAATTTCCCCTGAGTTTTGGGGCTTTTCACTTAAGAAGTAAGAGCAGTCAGTTTTAGCGTAAAGGAGGAGCATGAGCTTAAGTCCACAGTAACATGGAACATCTTTCTTTTCACACTTTTCCTCAGTATAAATTCTTATTCAGTCATACTGCACTGTGTACCCTAAAATCTGGAGAAAATCTGCCCTATTTTTGACCTGGGAGACTATAAACAAATGTAGATAATAACAGACAACTGCATATTTTTACATATATTACACAAAATTATAGCAATATTCTTCCTTTCTGAAGTGACTTTTTCCCTTAAGCTCTTGAGACCTTTGTACTTACTGAAAATGGTTGTGTGTGTGTGGCACTTTAATGCAATGACACAATCTGTAAGTACAATAGTCTAAGTTAAATAATGCTTCCTCACAAAGTTTCAGGCACACAACTAAGGAGTTAAGTAGTTTCCATGTTTGTTTTTCCTGGATCCTGTTCTGAGACTATCTTCCATAGCTGGAAAAGGTCAACATCCTACCATTAATACAACATTATTCCCACAAGTTTCTACAACAAAAAAACTTTTCATAAACAAAAGCCATTTTTTAATGTGGTGCATCAAGAGCTATGTTTACTTGCACTGTTATTTTGCCAGTACCTTATGGTTTAGAAAAGATAAGGCTATTAACAGAATTTAAAATACATATTTTTTGATCTTATTCCACATTGAGAATGAAAGAAAATGTTACTAAACTGTCCTCCCAACTTCCTCTCTTGAGAGGTCAGATAACTTGGCAATCTATCACTTTTGAAAAAGAAAGTATACATATGTGTATTTGAAGGAGCCAAGACATGTAAAAAAAATTATATACAATCATTCAAGATTTTCTGAACTTTGCTCTGAAAATAAATAATGCTGACATTAAGAAACCAGTTTGAAGCATTTTATAGTTATTAAAGTAAAACCCCACAAATCTTCTCATAATCAAAATGCTCAGAGGAACTTCTCTGCTTTGACTTAACTGTCTTTGTTCCTATGCACTGGTTGGCAAACACAGTTCATCTGGGAAATGCACATACGTTTATAGTCCTTCCATTTGTCAGCTCTCTGTAAAACTTCAAGTGTTCACAAAAGCAGTACCAAAATACTTGCATGACGTCTGGCTAAAATGTAAAAGGAAAAAAACACTGCAGAGACGTGAGTTTTGTTTGTTTGGGTTTTTTCCCTTCACATACTGTTTCTAACTGCAGCACCTGTTTGCATTGCTCATTTGTTCCCAATGCATATGATTCACATCCCTTCTTTCCACAGAAACAAATGGACAAAACTACAATGTACAATCCCGAACACGGATGTCACTATTTCTTCTCTTTGAACTTCAAATCTTAAGTGGAAAGAATGCATTGGAATGGTGGTATCTGAATAAGAAGGTGCAGTGCATGGAATTAAATATGTGATAAACTTGAACTCTGAAACACATAAATTGTTGTTATCTGTTAATCTACTTGATGTGCCTCTTCCCTACACCATGGCTTCCCAGGGAAGTCATCAAGCTGCTGCATGCTATCAGTTACCAGTTTTAGATGAGAAATGCTCCTGCTGAGTTTTCTGACATGAGGGTACACATAGAAACCTGAAGAGCTGAGACACTGACAGCCTCCTGCACTTCCCACTGTCTGTCAGTGCTGGGTCATGGTACAGGTCTGCCTTGATCTCTGGGTGCATCTCCTGGGGACCTCTTTCTTTGAAGGATTCTGTTTCCTCCCCTGCTCCACTAAGGAAAAAGATTTTGTGTCAGGGACGCAACTTTTGACCTTACCCTGACACTTGAGCAAGATACAAACCTTTGTAAAGTTTCATACGCTCAGCAAAGCTTTTAATTTTCAGCAGCTGAAAATTTCCTTCAGTGTGCCCAAACCCTCACAGCTCCTTTTCAGGACCAGGCTCTGGGAACACAGAGCATTCCATGTGTGTCTGTGTGTCTGTGTCTGTGTGTCTGTGTGTCTGTGGCATTCCTCCAACGACCATTTGCATGGAGCAGCCTCAGCCTCACAAACACCTGGGTGGGAGCCCACTCCCCAAAGCTGAGGAACTTCCAGGGAATCATTTCTGCAGTTCTCCTTCCAAACCAATGGGGGACAGATATGGAAACGGAGAGCAGGTTCCCTGTCCCTCCTCAACAAGCATTCAGGCAGCATGGAGCATACACAGGGACACACCAGGCTGGGTGAAGAGGTTGGTGGAGGCTGCCAGCTGGAAGTGTGTAAGAAACCAGAACCAAGACTTCTTTTCATTACTAAAAAATGATTGAGAATGAGAGTCAAAGAGGAAAGATGGGCCCTAGTGGCCCAGGATGATCTACCAGCACAAGAAGGGGCTGGGCTTTTGAAAATAAATGAACAAAGATGTGCAACGGGTAGAAGAGGTACTTTAGGGTCAGATGGATGTAGAAAGTGACAGTTCCAGTACAGAATAATGCATAAATGGAAAAATAGTTGCAATAGTTGTAATTTTAAACAGCTTTTTATACCTGATTCTGGATTACACAAGAGATTAATTACACAGGATTAATGAGTGGACAAGTAGGTCAGGATCTTGCAAGTGAATTTCTGCTTCTATCCATGAGCAAGTCAGCAGTACCAGGGTGCTGCTAACTGGTGCCTCATCTGAGGAAAAAGCAGGTGAAGAGCAGGTGGTGACTGCAACTTTAGTTGAAAGATAATAAGTCAAATCATAGGAGTAAGATGAGGTAAGTTCCCTTTGAGAAGCTTTCAAAAATGCTGTGTTCAAATTTCTGATTTCTGTATATGTTTAGCTTTCACTCAAGGAAGGAGTTTTGTTTAGAGTTCTCCATTAAAAGAACTCTATCAAAAACTCAGGTAACCCATAGCTAAACCATTTTGAATATCAAGAGACACTGGCTTCACACACTAAAGACTAGGATTAAAACCTTGGAAGAAAAAGTGCAAGGGGGCTATCATGAGTATCTCACCTAGCTGAGATCACTGAGGAATGTATTACCCCGACCAAAGAAAGAGGGGCAGACCACAGAAAATTGTCCTGTAATACAGTGATAAAAGTAACAGCATTCTGAAGTGGTTACAGGAACACAGTCAGTTGCACATAAGAGAAAGCAAATGTGCAGTTCATATTACTTGAGCTCCATATTCACCAGCCACAAAGAAGTAAAAATACACCTCACACTGACAGCAACAGAGGAGATTACATCACTTCAGAGACACATTTGACTCTGGCTGTAAGAGAATCTGGAGGAGCACATGTGTTAGGCTAAAAGCTGGTAAGAGCTAACAGAGCATTACAAGCACCATGGCATCACACAAAGGCACATGCTCTGGACACAGACTAAACTAGCCCTAGTTTCAGGGTGATAAACAAAGCAGGGGATTGTTTCACAGCCCCCATCAGAATTTATTCTTAGCAATTTCATCTGCCTGAATATTCAGAAGTCAGATAGGAAGTAAATGAAATTCATCAGTCATCAGCTGGCTGATGCTCCTGCATCCTGGAGTGTTTACGGGTTCTGCAACATTTCCTCTCCCAGGAAAAGAAAAACTTGTTTCAAGCATGAAATGCTTTTTCTTTAGTCACTAGTTCTTTACAGCAGTTTCATACTGAGGTTTTCTTTGCTTTGTTTCTGCTTACCTCATGACACTTTTGTATCTAAATATTAGTGTTTTGTTTGAAAGACTTGCTTTTTGTTTGGTTTACATATCGCTATGTACACTCCTACAATTTTTCTTTTTGACTACCGTCCTCTCCTCCTTCCAGCCCATCCTAACCAACTCAAGGAAACTTCTGCTTGTTCTGTGATTACATCAAAAGCTTTGTGCCCAGGGAAGGAGGCACTTCTAGGAAGGAAATCTCAATAATGTTTTGCTTTGGAGAGTAGTAGATTAGTATCTCCAGACAATTTTATCTCAATTCTCCTCTAACAGTCAAATTTAAGCAAAGACGGTTATTTCCTATTTCCATTACAAGAAACTGAAAGGTTCTCACAGAAGACTAAGCTGGAAGCTTCAGTATTTCCCTCCTAGACCTACTGGAATATCTTCATTACTGCTGCAGTTTTGATTTAAAACACCTGGGTCTTCCCTGGTCAAACACAATGTAATTTGCCTGCGATGCTTCTGCTTTCTTACAAAACACACTTGAGCCTCTCATGAATTCTTAGATGCTTAGTTAGCTCTAAAAAAGCCACAGTTTACCTCTTGACAAATTTCAGTTCTGAAAGCTAATCAGACCAGCAGCCAGAATATGTGATCAAACTAGAATAGTCCTTTTTGCAGGACCTTAACCAAATCTTGTGTGGTGGCAATAGCTGCAGTCTATTTGGCTGGGGTGGGATACATCCCACAGCTTACAGAGACCTGCAGCTAAAGGGATTAATTTGTAACACGTGCATGAAAGGGATCATGTACTTGCTTAAAGACACAGCTTAACTGACAGAGGTTACAAGACCCTAGGAATTACTAGATTTTGTAAAGAAAAAAATTTTGAGGAAGATTTTCCTTGAACTAAATAGCATAGCTAGTTAAGGGATAAGTTAAAGTTTGACCTGTATTTCGCTTCATGACAAGAACAGATTATAATACTTGAGATAACATGAGCTGAGCAATCTTTTCTCCGAAAACTGTGGTATATGTTTGAATAAAGAAACTGCAGGAATAGATGAACAATTATCAACTGATACCAGGCATTGAATTTCATTATGGGAAAGCTCTGAACTGAAAATGAATAGTACTCCACTGGGTACGGTAACAGCTATGCAGGCTCTGACTGCAGACACTTTCTGAGATCTTAAACAAAATTTGGTTTAGAGAATTGGGAATATAAAAAAAAAAATTACAGTATGAAAGATCTTTTCTTGAAGAAAAGGATTCACAAGTGGCTGCAAGAGTGTTCCAACAACTGTAAATACATGACAGAGAAGTATGTTTATCCCACAAAAATGAAAAGGATTCCTGTTGATTTAGTACACAGAGGCAGGAACACATTTAGCTTTACAATTACGCCTCGTTGCAAGGAGGGTTTATTTAGCCAGTTGGTGTTCTGATTTATACCATACAAAACATCTTTGAAGTCACTTAAGTTACACAACATACATAAATCAGGACAGTTCTCTGTCTAGGACTAAGAATACGTAGAGAAGGAAAATCCTTACAGGGAAAAAGCAGAACACAATGTCTGTGAGGGAAAGAGTAAACAACAGCCCAAACTGCAGCTGTGTAAATGCACTGAGCCACAGACTCGGCTGACAATATGATGTGCATATTTATTTATATCAGAGTGTTGGGGCTCTTTTAAAAAAAGTATGCTTACTGGGAATGGTATTTAGTGTGTATTTAGTTTTGGTAAACATGCAGGGCCAAACTGCCATGCTTAGGCTGGAGATGATGAAATTATATAGAGGATTTTTGCTGATTAAATGTATGCATGACTGATGCAATTAGCATTGTCTAGCAGAAACTATTACTTCATAAAACTATTACTGTGGCAGCAATGTATAGCCCTCTTTGATGGCTGTAAATGTGCTTTACCAGAGAGGGTTGCACTCCTGTGGTAACAGTCATGTGTCCCTCTAGCGAGGACTGGACACGCTGAGGAGGGAGATGCAGGGGGCAGGAGGGTCTCCATCCCTTGAGGGGGAGCAGCCCCACCCTCTGCATGTTTCTTGCTCTGCACACCAGATACCACAGTGGGGCACGGTCTGAAGGGTCCTGCTGAGTTGTCCGTGTTGGCACCTTGGAGCAGTGTCAGGGTCACTTGCAGGGGTAGCCCAAGGACACTCTGTTTCTTCCCATGGGTGCTTCCTCATGAAGCAACCTGATCTTCCTTAGCCTTGGTGGTAGTCAGGGATTCAGACTAGCCCCAACAGACTTGTTCTCCACTTCCCATGTAACTGGAATAGCTCAGGCATCTTTAGAGGTATGACATAGAAGGATGTTGGCAGGAGAAGCAAGCCTGTTCTCTAGTTCACTTGACTAAGGTAACCACTGCAGACCAGGCCCCAGACACGCTTGATCCCATGGAGATGCCCTGCACCTTTAACATCACTCCAGCACATACCATTCCCTTCTCCAGAGATGCTTGAGCCATTGTGCCAGATTGAAAATATGCCTCTACATGCCTGACAAGCCCTGAGAAAATAGCCCTAAAGATGCAGGGGTGAGCAGCTCCCTACTGAGACACTGACTATGGCTCTGTGCATAGACCCATCCACGATCTTGGGTCTACAGGTCTACATGGTCTGCTTACTCTCTGCATTTTTGCCTGAGGGCATGGGAACAGCTCATTTTTTAAGCAGTATTTTCTACGGTGGCCAAAGCTGTATCAGCAGATATATTTTGTGATGACACTTATCAGATGGCTTTCAGTTCACTGAGTGACTGCCTTTGGCATGGTTTCTCTCCTCAGGCTGCTCTGCCATTTTCCTGTATGTATGTATATATGTATGTGTGTGTGTGTGTGTGTGTGTATAATATTTTTCTCCCATCTCCTTTGATGACAAAACTCTATTCTGCCTCAAGAAAGTTTTCTGGTCATTTCCCCCCTCCTCCACTCTGCTGAATTCTGAATCTCTCCATCAACTTCTCTAATTTTAATGCTGTTGTTTAACTGGATAATCTGACTTCTTCCATTACATTCCATAAATTTTACATTTATTTTTCATAGCACATCTGCAGCATTTGAGAGTTCACTGCATGGATGTTTCAAACCACACCATAGGATCTTGGCAGTTACGGACGACTTCAGAGATTTTATATACATATATCTGACGTACAGGGGAAGTAATTAAACCATATGGACCTCTCCTATACGGTAGGAAGCACAACACAAATCTTCTCACTTGATTTATTATAACCTTATGTCATTTAGCAAAACCAACTCTGCAACAGTCTGAGGAGAGAAGCCAGCTGAGGAGAGGGAGGAGCTGCATGGGGAGCTGTGGCTCAGGCAATCCTGAGCAGTTTTGCTTGCCTGCAGATGTGCAGGGCAGTCGAGACCTTGCTGGAAGCACCAGGTGTGAGGCAGTGGAGCACAAACTCCACAGTTTGGTTTGTGATGTCTTGTAACAACAAGAAGAACAAATGGATCTGTCCTCAACCTGCACATTCACCCCTTTTCCAATGGCAGGAGCTAAAGATAAAGAGCTGCAGGGGACAGCAACAGTGGCATCCTTCTCACACAGGGAGCCCACCCCTCTTCTGTCCTGCAGCCTCACTCTGTGAGGAGGGGTTGAAGAATAAGACTGGGCTCATGCAACCTAGCTTGTCCTGTCTACAGGGCACACTGATGGTGGGGGAATGGTCCCATGGTGTGAAGTTGCTAGCTAATATAAATCAAGTAAAATAAAAGCTGTGAA
The DNA here is from genome assembly GCA_013397245.1 of Thryothorus ludovicianus. Classification (NCBI taxonomy): domain Eukaryota; kingdom Metazoa; phylum Chordata; class Aves; order Passeriformes; family Certhiidae; genus Thryothorus; species Thryothorus ludovicianus. The sequence goes on from VZTB01012666.1 coordinate 1,222,372, forward strand.
AAAGGGTGCAAGACAGTGCAACACTGCACAGACCCAAGCACATGGAGGGGTGTGCTCTGTAGTGGAAAGGGGGTTAGTCTCACAGTAAGGGACACTCTGCAGCAGCAGCACAGTCATATTTGTACTGAAGAGTCTCCTGTGGAAAAAAAACATTTTAGCCATAAATCTGCATGCCAGTGCATACCCTCATTAAATACTGGAATAAGGAATATATATGTGTCCAACACCCGCAGCGTCGTGTGGTGCCTTTGAGCCCTCTGCTGCTGGAGTCCCTGTCCACTGGAAAGAGGCTGTCACTGTGTCCCTCTGCATGATGCTTCTTCTATCATAAACCTGGAAGTGTTAGCAATGCTTTTGGCACCAGACTAAGAGCCACATGCAAACAGCTCCTGCCCAAGGAGCCTAACACAGCCCAGACAGCTGCAAAGACCATGGCATCCTGTTTTACAGGAGGGAGATCTCATCTCAGAATCAGCTGCCCTCATTCCTCTTCTAGGCTATCAAGCCAGGAAGTCCCTTGTAGGAAGCCTTTAACAGATAAATGTTGGTGAAATGGAAAAGGAGATGATGCATGCTTGAGAGTGGATAACAGAAAGTCCATCAAAAAAAGAGAAACATAGGGGATCTAGAAACTGAAAAATAGCCAGAGATGATTTATAGAGAAAAAGCAGTATTTGGATCAAAAGAGATAATTTAGACATATCCAAGTCTTTATTTGACTGGACAGAAAGACTATAAGGTTGCCATACCCTGAATGGAGTGAAACAATTTGTACTGGGGAAGACAGCAAGCACAACTTTCTTTTTTGCTCTTACACCTATGCTAGACTTTGACAACCATCTTGGGGGAAAATAAACCTGATTTAAACAAGTTTATAAGGGCTAATAACATATCTTTAACCAGTGATACTGTATTAAAATTTTTTTTCTAAGTAAAAAGATAACAGGTAGACACAGAATTTCACAGAACAATCATGACCCATACTGAAAAAAAACCAAACCAAAGGCACAAAAAAACCCCAAAGTGCTTTTCTCTGCTGGACATCTATGATAGCAGTAGACAGAAAGGAATTTGACACAGTAATATATTTTTATCATAGAAAAATAGTTTTAGCTTGTGGGAGAAAAAATGCTGCATGGATGCTTTATTTGTTTGGGCTTGCAGCTTTATTAATTGTCTAGAGCTGTTCTCTGTGCCTAAAACACAGACTTCTATCCTTCAAGATCTTTCTGCATGCTCCCAAAGGTCATATCTAATGGTCAATATAAGATATTTTAACATTTGTCATTCTTTTCCAGATAAATGTAATGGAAACGCTCAGGTACACTTAAACAGTCGGGTTCATTATGCGAAGACACTGAAGATGATTTGGAAACCTTATGTACAAACTGAGGTTAATAAAGAACATTTATTTTCTTAAGTGTCAGTAAGAAAATGCTGAGAACAGGCTCAGTCTGCCTCGGCAGATACTGTTTGAGATGACAGTCTGCCCATTCCCACATTCCTGGTCTCTCCAGGTCAGACTCAAAGGATTCCACTAATACTTTGGTACTTAGCAAAGCAGACAAAAGGAAAATGGGTCAATGTTACTTGCTCCCATGTGACAAAAATACAGAAAATAGAAACAAGCACCATTTGAGAAATTTGTAAAGCCTCAGACATATGTCATGAGAAACATTTACAATCTCTGGAGTATAATTTAAGTGCTAAAGGATGACCTGGATTATCCCTCTTGGATGCCTGTGTGAGCTACCCAGTCAAAGACTAAAACCATCATCCACCCGCTGCTCTATTTTAAACTCCTTCTCACAGTAAGCAGAAATTGCAAAACTTGGCTGAAAGCACAAATAATACTTTTGTGCAGTAGTTGTATTCTCTGACTGCTAGAAGTCAAAACCTGAAGGTCCAACAAAATGGACAGCACATTTTTACAAAAAAAATCTTGAGAGCACTTCTTTACATTTCCTTAATGAAGTGTAATTCATATGTGAAAACCAAACAAAAAGATCAATGATACAGAATCACAGAATATTCTGAGTTGGAAGGGACCCATAAGGATCATCCAGTCCAGCTCTTAAGTGAATGGCCCATCCAGAGATCAAACCCTTGGCACTATGAGCACCCCATGGTGGGGAATTTCTACCCACTGAGCTGACATACAGACATACATACATACATAAAGGAGGATGTGCTGTGCTGTGCTGTGCTGTGCTGTGCTGTGCAGACACTACTGACCCAAATGAGTGGAAAGGTGACAGATGAGTAGACACTCATGACATTCCCTAACTCCAGGTACTTATTTTCTAAGGTAAAATATACTTGCAGGATTTCATAGGAAAACTTAAAGGACAAAAAAAGAGCCATTCAAGAAAAATGGTATGGCAATATTTTTAAAAGGCTGTGAATAGCATCCAAAAGATTTTTATTGGTGGCCATTATCACCAATGTTAACTTTGTACTTTTCATCTCCAGCAAGTTTCCTTTCTATTAGTTCCTCACTAGAGTTAATTTTTCTAGAGTTAAATTTTAAGTTTTATTTTCTGAAATAAAATGGTTCTTGATTTCTCACTGTGATTTCTCTTGCATTTTCTCTCCATCTCTCATTCAAATTTGTGATACGCAGATGTTCCAACACACTCCTAAAAATGTTGCCCTCAAAATAAATTCCTGAAATATCAGTGAAATACCTTCTCGATTTATTAGCAAACTGCCGTAAGATTTGTTTTTTCAGTGAGTGAAACAAGCCCATAAATCAACAGATCACGTAAGTTAATGCAAAAGGCATCAGATGGTGTCATTTCAAATGGAAGAGCTGAATCTACAATGCAAATAGTTAATTCAGCACATTGACTTGGGTCATAAGTTTGTTTAAACTGCAACCTTGGTATTCATTTTGATTGATGGCACTAATTCTTGAGCTTTGTCCAATGCTGTAGAATTGTTTTCTCATCACACCAGCTGAGATTGCAAAAGTTTCTGATACAAGGTCGTAGAAGGATCTGCACAGGTTTAACCTTGGCCTTTAGGAGGAAGGTGCAGCATCTGCATGAATACTACATACCTTGCACTTATTATGTTGGAGATAATGTATGTCAGTTTGGGGAAGTTAAAAATTATTAAACTGAAAATGCAAATAAAAAGGTGAATGTGTCCTTTTGACTACCTTTCACTAAAGTATCATTCTCTTTTTCTTCTGTACAGTTCTGTACAGTTGATTTGAAAAGGCTTTGAAGGAATTTTGCTTTCAGGGTTGGAGCAAAAGTCAGGGAGTGCAAATTGTTACCATGGGATGGGCTTAAAATAACTATTCCTTTGAATTACAAATAAATACAATTTCTATATGTTACTTGGAATCAAACAATGCTTCATATCTCATTGAAATAGAAATGTTCTGGAAAAGAGCAAAAGGGTAACAATAAGTGAAAAAAAAAAATTTTTGGTGAATATGCATATTTTGTTTGATTTGAGAAAAAGTCTCCATTTGAGTTTAGTTTATCTTTTAAACATTCTTTATAATGTTCTGAACATTTAGAAATGAAAATGTGATTTCTATGTGAACATTTAATTGCGCTCCTGCACGCACTGAAACAAAACACCATGTTTTGCTTTTTAATGTATCTTGCATTTTTTATTTGAAACGGATTCTGAGGAAGATCTTTCACTGCTTTCCAAATCTCAGATTTTGTGTAGAATGCATATATGAGAAGTGGAGCTTCTTGCTCATGGGAAAGTTATCTAATCTCCATCCACCAGTTCAAAAAGATCTCTGATGTTGATTAAACATGTATAAACAGAGCTTAGGGGAAAAAAAAAAGGAAACATGCATATTTCACTAAAAAAATGTCAAGACAAATGTACCAAAGGACAGCAATTAGCAACCGACATAACTATCCCACTACATGGTTGATTAATTGTCAATGTAGCCCAGGTAAAGCAATGTTCATTAAATAAAACATCAGGTCATAAACTAGGTATCAAGTTTCAGACTGACACAAGTTCAAGTTCTGTCAAGCAAACCTGTACACTGTCTGCCTTTGCCAGTGAACTCAAAAGATTTTGGGCCTATTTGTTGCTAACAGCTCATGCAATTAAGCCTAATACCCAAGATTTAAGTGCCTGTGGGACAATATCAAGACTTCAGGCATTTGTGTATGCTGGCAAGACATTGTAAGGCTGAGTTTTAAAAGCATAAACTTGAACAAAAGCATGCGTTTCAAACCACTCTCACACATGTGCAAAAGAAAACTGTACTCATGTATCTGAAAGCAGAATTTAGCTTCACACTGTTAAAGAGATTTTACAGTAACACTTTTCCTGTATTTTGCCAATGGAGCTGCTCTCCTCTATTACCTTGACTAGAGAAAAAAAGAAAATTAAATCTTGAAGTACCACACCAGACTTGATTACAGCATTGAAATAATGAAGAGTGTTATCCTGTCCCATGTATAGTGCTCATTAATATGATAGGCATTTCACTTTCAAATCAGTTACCAGTACAAAAACCTCCTCCAAATACCTTCTTTCAGATGGCAGCTTTTCCTTTGGGAATTGTGACTTAACCTTGGTCTATGATGCAGTGTAAGATTTTGAAGCACAGAGTTTTGGTAATTATATCCATTCTGCTGCAGAATCTGACAATACTTCGGAAGATGTGGGATCAAGTTCAATTCTAAAGCTTTGTATATGGGAAACACTGGAGAGCAAATAGGACATTTTCCAAACCATTTCTGTCTTGCTGACCCATCAGAAAAATCCCACAAAACCTCAATGCTGATCTAACAAGTATTTAGGGGTTTTCAGTCAGAGGGAAGGTAGATAATCAGCCTAGAACAAGGGATCAAATCTCTGATAAAATATAAGCTCTAGTTGATTATAATGTCTGCTTGGTGTGAGGATGTTCCTGAGACAGAGTGTCTTTCAGGAGAGGACAAAGCAGGCTATGGCAGTGGAAGGTTTGATGAGCTGACACAGAGAGGTGGATTTGGGACAGGTGAGAGGACTGAAAGACCTGCTGAGTGCAAAGGGAGCAGAGCCCATGAGATGGCCAGACAGGCATTTATTCTGGTAGAAGGGACTGGTGATCAGTGGTCACAATTCTATATTATAGCCCTTGTGAGGGAAAGTAGAACAGGGGTGTCCAAGGGGGTTAACTCAAGGCAGCTGTGTGGGAGACTGAGGTCCTTGCCAACTCCACGGAATAGGTTAAGGTAAATAGCACCATTTACAATTCCAATTGACTGGTGCTTGCCACAGAGGATATTCAAAAGTTGTAAATGCTCTACAGCAATGCTAAAAATCTAAAGAATAAGATTATGGAATTATACTACCTGGCAATAAATGATAACCCTGATATAAAAGGCATCTCATGCTGGTGAAAGGCATACATAATAACCCATGGCATACATAGACTAGTCCTTCTACTTTACAGGAATGATAGAAAATGAGATACAGCCAGGGCAATGGCTGTATGTGAAGGCTACAACAAAGTGTTACAGAAAAAAATACTCAGGGAGGAGTGGAACATTAGGAGTCCTTGTGGGTAGACATAACAGAAAGGTAGGACTTGGTTTGTATTTAGGATTCCTCTGTTAAAGACATCAATCATTAAATCAGTGAAATTAGAGAAGCTGAACAACTAGGTCAGGTAGCAGTAATGACCAATTCCAACTACCCACATACTGTCAGGCACAATGCCTCATCCAGATGTCATAAGGAAATAAAAGTTTTGTATCCACCAATTGAATTTTTCTCAGCACAACAAACTGAGACCCATAAGAAAGCAAGATGCTCTGGGTTTACTCTCAAGTGCTGCACAGGACCTGAGTCAAGAGGCATTACTGGGAGAACTGCTCTTCAAGAACTTCAAAATATAACTGAATTTAATGTTGTAGTGTACTCGGATGTAGTAAGTCAAACAACTACATCACACAGATATCCAATTTCAAGAAGGGGAAATACATAAAAATCACAAAAATAGTAAAAGCCTGAAAAAGCAGTCAAAAAGGCAAGAAGCCTAAAGCAATCTGGATGCTTTTCAAAAACACTGTACTAAAAATCCCAGTAAACTATGTGTCACATATCAAAAAGAAAGTAAAATGGTTCAATAAAAACCCTGCACAGCTCATAAAAAAAACTAAGGAGGCTATTGTAGGCAAAAGGGTTGGCATTTAAAAAATTGCTGAAATGAAGAGGAAAGCCCATAAAAAACAGATCAAGAATAAATGGCAACTAGGATGGCTAAAAATGAATGAGAAAATTTTGCAGAAGATAACCAAGCTGATAGTAAAAAGTTGTTTAAAGGAAAACAAGAAGCCATCAAGGGAAATAGCAGTACCACATGAAGCCAAGGACTCATAGGGGGCACTCGGGAATCATAAGGCCATAGCAGAGAAACTTAATGACTTCTCTGCAGAGGTCTTTAATGCTCAAGGTACTTGTGAAGGTCTCAAATACAAGCTATTCCTTGAGATAGAATAATTTCAGATAAATATGAAATACATAAAACAGGTAAGGACAGGTGTTACTAACTGAACACGAGTGGGGACATTCACCCATGACTTCTGAAGGAACTCAGAAAGTGTGTAACCCAACATGGCAAACTGCCACTGTGCCTGTGGGCTGGTGCTAACCAAGCTGGAAAAGGGGCTCAAGAGGAGACTTTGAGAACTCTGGGCCAGTTTATTTGACTTTCCTGCTTGGCAAAGCAATAGTCCACTTTAAGAAACACAATAACTGAGCTCAAGGATAAACATGGTAAAGCAAGACTTAGTGACTATAACATATTTGAATTTTTTTAACTATTTTTATAAAAATGCTTCATTGAAGATTTTAAAATAAATTATCTTGGAGTTGTAAGAGAGGTGCTCTTGTTGTCTGAAGTCTGTAAAAGGAAAGAAAGAAAGGAATAGTACGTGATGGTCACATTTGAAAATGAAGACATAACACCAGTGGGTCCTCTCAGACATGTGCTGTAACTGGTTCTTGCAAAGATTCCAACAGTGATCTACAGAAGTGACTGAACTGTGAAACATCTGAGTCTACAGATGATACTAATCTCTCTTAGGTTGTTAAATATGATGCCAGTGATTAGGAACAGTGAGATCTGATGATTTCCCATGCTGGAAGTTCCAGAAGGATCCCACCAAACTGGATGGGTACAGTTCTGGTCTCTTCGCAGAAGAGGGAGTAAAGGGACTAAAGGCTAGAGTGTTACCTTTAAAAGAGAACCTAAAAAGGCTATGACTCAGCCTTTTGGACAAGAGAAAGCTGAGATGGAATATAAATGAGATTTATAAAATTAGGAAAGCAGTGAGTAACCTAGACACAGAAATACCCGAAATCTCACAGTACTAGAAATAGAATGTATTTGATGAAACCAGAGGGAGCTTTGCTTAGAACAGGTCAGACAGTGATTTATGTAATTTAAATCATTTGAGTAGTGCCATTGAAAGTTGTGGAAACACACACACAGAATTAGACAAACTCAGGACAAAATATAGATATTGAAGGAACAGATAAATTGGCTTATCTTGGGTGAATGGACTGTAGAAAATTACCAGAACTCTGTGCTCCCTGTAAATAGCATCTCTTACTACCACTGTTGGGAGCAGAATAGTGAGCTAGATGAGTAACTAAGAAGATGCTTCTTATGTTATTATATTGTGGAGGAAAAAAAAAGAAAAAAGGGTAAATATCATATTTGATCAGATATATCAGTTTATATCAACAGACTTACAAGGAGCTACTGCCATTTTACCAGCTTGGAAGCCAGTTAATTGTGATATACAAGAATTACACAAACAGTTGATGGATTTGAACATTTCCCTATAATACAATAATGGAGTTGACTTTAGAATATTTATGTGTTCTATTTTGGTTTTATTTGCTTTTAATTATGAAGAAACACATCTAGATCATGTGTTAAGACTTAAACTTGCACAGAAAATGCTTGCGAGTAAATGTCACACACTAGATTTCCCAACTGTAGAGCATTCCAAAGCAGACAGAAGTAATTATAGGTGTACTGGTAATAGCTTACCCTTGGCCACTGCATTGCACTGAAAGCAATACAACAGATATCTGTAAAGAAGTTTTAGTGAACACTCATGTCAGTCTAGGTTAAAAAGGAATGTTTGAGCATTCCCAAAAAGTGGCCTTTATGGGGGGACACAAAGCTGTCTTTTAATTTCAGTTTCCATCATTCCAGCTCCTTGCAAAAACAATGGCTTGAGCACTGTTAGATGCTTGACTTGGAAAGTACAAAAGAATGCCACTTCTCACTCTATAGAAAGATCAAAAAGATTTCTACTCACTTCCACTTTCTACAAAGCCTTCTAGACTGGTTATGAAGTGAGGCTGATTATGAACTTCAATGGGTCAAACAGTTGGCCATTGTACTGAATGAAGTTATCGTTTCCTACATAAGTGAATTAATGTTTAACAAATTTTAAGGCCCATATATTGTTCTCTGAGCAATGTATGGTTTGCAAAGAACTATAAATTTCAAGGGTTTAGGAGTTGCAACAAAAATCTTCAGGAAAAAAAAAGAAAACCAGATGGTTTTAATTTTTAAAAATTTTTTAAATTCCTTTAATCCAGGTTTTCCATTTCATTCAAAACTGAATTTCAATACCACATCAGTGTTTCCCTTCACTTTTTTTCCTCTTACCCAGGCATCTGTGTACTCCTTACACTATGTTCTCTGAATGCACCTTAGGGAAAGGGTGAGTCTGTTGTCACATCACTCACGTCTGTTGTTGTGGGAGAACAGTTTAGGAGAAGTTGCCATAGAAGAAAATAAGAAGATAAGCCTGCTGTCTTTGCCTTCTCACTCTGCATCCTCCACTGAGGCTTATACTATGGTTTCTTGTCATGTGGATTTGAATGCTCCTTCAGGAGCTTGATTTGCACTGCATAAACTCCACTGAATTTTTGCCAGCTGTGAGAAGGGGAGATGAGGTGAGGCTGGTCCCCAAGCTTGGCTCCTGCAGCCACAGCTCCAACCATCTACCTAGATACAAAGTATGGTTAGATAGACTGGATATTTGTAACCAGCTAACAGTAAATACAGCTGGAAGATAAGTAGGCTGCAGTGAAAAAGAACAAAGACTAGAGTGTCATTAAAGACAGGGAAAAACAAAACCAGATTACAGAAGAAACTTTACTCTCTCTATTATGAAGAAGTGAACACAAAGCAGGACTGGAGATGGGAACTTCAAGGGGATTGTGTATGGTACGAGAAACATTTTTTTAGAGAAACTTCTCCAACAAACCAACATTTGCTGGGAGTAGCAAAACACAGTTACCAGCAATGTCCTGATTCTTTGAACATTTGGATTTGACCAGATTTCCTTATGGGAATGAAGAAGAAAGCTGTCCTCACAGCCCTGGGAGCAGCTCAGATGCGAGGCAGGAGGTTGCAGGCTAGATGTCTCTTTTGCTTAGCTGCAGCAGCTCCCCTACCACTATAGCAGGCAGATGATGCTTCTGCTGTGTTATTTTTCTGTCCCCGATGGATTTCAGCTGTGTCTGAGCCCAGTGAAAGCTGCAGAGTCGAGTCCAGCCAAAATAGAGTAAAGGAAAACCTAAAACCACATATCTCTTTCTTTCCAGTAGGCCTGCTAGGTGGGTGCATTGACTTGTGCTAGGTTGCCTTTTGACCCTAGAAACTGCCCCTGTGAAGCAGGATTCAACTTTCCTGTGCCTTTGTGTCTATCCTTACCAGTTCTGAACCAAAAGCAGTGTAGACAGTAGCACAGGGCTTCCAGATGCTCTGCACCTGGAGACTGGCACAAATCACCAAATCCTGGATGAATCTCCACACCTTGATGGTGCCTTTCTGTCTCTAGCACAGAGCCCTAGGAACTATCAGTGGGCATATTTTGCAAAAAACAAAGTGGGCATGTTTTTAAAAGCAAAAGTTAATAGATTAAGACAACAATTAAAACTAAGCATCTTTCCTTAAATCTTAAGGAAATCTGTATCTTAAGACTGCAGCTGAGGCAATGACAACAAATGAAGTAGAAGCAAATATAAATGAAGAGAAGGCATTTCCTCAGACCTTTACTCCTTTCATAGCTTGCAATTGTGTTGACCACTTGAGTGAATTCCCTTCATACAACAGATGCTGATGTGCATTCAGTAGCAGCAATCCAAAGAAAATGCTTTTAACTGGCCTGGTTTTAGACCTGTCACAAACAGAGGGGGAATTTCCAGGGGATGGCAGGGCTGACAGCTGGCTGCAGACCCTTGCAGTGCTGCTCCCACCTGTGTTGCAGGTGCCCTGCAAGTGACAGCTCTGTGGCACCTGGGCTGGAGAGTGACTGCAGAAGCAGGCTCTGACAGACTGCTTCAGGCACTCTGACAAACACGCAGTACAGTCTATTGTGCATGCAATGAGTCACCTCAAGCAGAAAATGTGTGCCGTGCCAGATTATACAGAGGTTTTGTGAAAATAAATATTCCCATTGAGCATTAGCATGAGACCAGAAGCTATGCCAAATTTGACTAGACTCTAAAGGCCAATCTTGTTCCTTAAACCAGATGTTTAACAGGGATTGTGACATCTGAAGAGATCGGCAGATACAAAATATAGGCAGTGTATGCTAAATTATTAAAAGGTGTATCATCTCAGAGAGGTAAAATGCATAGAGATAAAATATGATTTTTGAAGTGTAAAATTCTATTTTCCAATACTTTTTCATATCTTGCACAATTAACCACAAGCAGTAAAATATAATTTATGTTTTGCATATCCTTTTACTCTTTTTGAGTACCTATATAAGGCCAACCTCCTTAGTAAGTGGGGTTACTTACTTCCCTGAGGTAAACTGAGAGTGGTAAGCAAGTACATAAAATCTGCCCTCACTTTCCCAAGATAGGAAGCAACTCACTCTTGTCAGTGGCACCTGAGTGCTTCTCTACTGTGGTGTTTTCACATTTTCAGCTTTTCTAACCTATGCAGTTAGTTTTGTTTAACTACCTCTTTTTTCTTTCACATTTGACAACTTGAAATTCAAGATCATTCAGTCAATAAGGAGCATGAGAAACATTTCAGTCACAGAAGTTGGTAGTTTTGAAATAGATATTTTCATGAACTTTAGTGAGCATCTAACAGCATCCATCAGTTTTTGATTTTCAGTCAAAAGTGGGGAGGTGGCAGGAGGCAGTTGCCAAACTTCATGTGCTGGATGATGAGGGTAAGGCAGTAACAGCTGGAGGGAGCCCAATGGGAAGCTGTGTCTCGGGGGAGGGCTTGTTTGTCCTCAGCTTCATCAGGTTGCCACTGGGTCATTGTAATGGAAAGCAGATCAGGAGCAGCTCATGGCCAAGCCATGGGAGTGTGACCATTACAGTCCCCATGGCATGGTAAGCCCAGGATCATCTGACTTCTATGGAGACATCAGGACTTCTGCAGTAAACAACAGTGTTCCTTGCCTCCCACCTACACTGTGACTTTCCTACCACCTCTCCCTCCACTCAGACGTGGAGTCAAGCTTGAGGAATGCAATGGGAATGGGAACTGGCTGTGTGGAGAGAAGGCCCAGAACTGAAAAATCTTATGAGGTTTGTGATAGCAGAACAAGCACATGACCTGCCACCACATCTCTTGCCTGACCTATTCTTAGGGATGGGTGGATGGAAAAGGCTGAGTCACTGTCTCAGCTGCAGAAGACCAAGCTGTACAGAAGGAGCCTGCCAGCCAGGGCTTCAAGCCATACAGGATAGGAGCTGCCCTATCTCAGTGCTCTTTGTGGCAGGTGGCTAATCCCCTCCACCCCATCTCCCTTCCTCTGTCTCATTCCTCACAAGTCCCCAAAATGATGAACAGACTATCAGCCACAACATAATGCCAGAAATTCTAAACAGTTCCCCTTTCAGCAGAGATTTCAGGTTTTGCAGGAGTGGTTCCCTCTTGCTTTAGTGGAAATCACAGAATTACTGAATCATTTAGGTTGGAAAAGATCTCTAAAATCTTCAAATGTATGTTTGCTATGCATGTATGTGGTCTCTTTTCATCATTCTGATCTGATCAGCTTGTCATGGCTGTCAGGTCCCTTGGCCCTCATCTTTGAGATAAGTGCCTGCTACATATCATAACAAGGTATGCACAACAAATGATTTCTTCAAACCTACGAGCCTGTGAGAAAGTAAGATGAAACAACAACTTTTTCCGGAAAAAGAATAATGGTTTTAACACTCCTAGAAGTCTAATGCAAGTCTACCTATAGCAAATTATATAGTATTGAACTTGTATCACCAAGAAGAATTTACAGGAAAAAATGTTACTTACACGGCTTCCTTTTTCAGGGAAACACTGACATCCTCCACTGCAGTCTCTGCCTCCACAAGGTCCTGTGTATTTCTTTCCACCCTGCAAATCAGAACATAGGTAACACAAAAGTTAAAAGGTATCAGCTAGAATATCTGAAAGAGCACAATCAGCTTTGATTAGCAGACTTGCTGGGAAGTGGTAAAGCAAAGACCAGAATCAGACCTAGGATTTACAGCTGAAATTTCTTTAATATATACTTAGAAGCAGCCATGAGTGGCTGTCCAGTTCTTGGAGATCAGCATCAAGAAATATAATGTTACTTTATTTATTTCCCTCCACATTTTCAAAACACTGCAGCTTGATGCTGAACTGTATCTCACATATCTTTTTGACACATGCAATAGATATCGTATCACAGAAGTGCAGCTGCTTGAATTCTTTAGGGACATGGACTAAGTCCTAGGTCACAATGCAGCACATCCTTCTATGCATGCTCCAAATGGCTGCTGTATTTTGAAATATTTATTGGTGGATGTAAAGGAAGATGTAGGTATCATGTCCAAAATCATGAGCCAAACTCCTCCTTTCTTCTATGGGTGCCTATTCTGGAAGAACAAAAAATGTGCTAGCAGTCAAACACTGTGATTTAGAAGTCACTCCTAGCTTAAGTAAATGTCTTCAGTTACATCTCTCCTGCCTGACCAGAATAACGTTGGCCTGGGCCACAAATATATTGGATCACAAAATACGCACCGCTCCACACAAATCGTCGGATGGACTTCAACAGGCAAACTCAGATTATATTCCATGCAAGTGCCTGCATAGAATGCAGCAGCCACAGTCAGTCCTGTTCAGAAACCTGAACAGCAGAGATGTTGTGTATGCTGTGGTGTGACTTTTATAAATGTAACCTAATGATTAGGAATGTTGTGAAGACCAGCCTGCAGCCCATCTAAACTCAGGGTTTTGAACCAGCAACGACCCAGCAGCCTAGGAAGTAATCTGGGAAAGGAGGAAGAGATTTCTCATCACTGTTTTTGAACCTGACTTGGCCCGTAGCAAATAATTAATACAGTCCGAAGAAAAAGAGAGAAGGACTCAGTCTAGTGGCTACAGGAAACCAGAGTCCCTCATTCAGGGCATTTCACCTGTACTGCTCTTCAGAGGAAACCTCAAGGTGACCCATCTGTAGGGTACAGAGTCAAGATCCATGTCACTTGCCCCATTCTTGGCTAAAGCAAATGGTGCCTTCACTTTTCTGCCTCCTTCATAGCCTGAGCCCATCATCTCTTGAAAGGGAGGTGAAAGGGGTATAAACAAGGCTCCAAAACAGGATGGGTGCTCTGAACTGTTACGCTGTTTCACAAATAGATTTGGTAGTGTCTATACTGACCATAACAGTGATGCTGCCATTGTTGCCTCTAGAGCTGACTTAAGGAGCAAAAACACAGAGAGAGGACCAAAGCTGCCATGCTTAGAATTTTTCATGTGACTCTAAGCAATCGTCTACTCAGCACCTGAGGTTTTATGGTCACGTTTCTCAGGTATCCATTTCTGCCTTTACACTACCTGAAAATACAGCTCTGGGATTTGGGCAACTCCCTGGCAGTCAAACGAATAAAAGGTATGGAACAGGCACCAAGCATTGCCTAAGTCCTGCTATGGTCATATTTGTACAGCAGGCTCATAATCTCACGACACACAGCAATACAAAGTTCCCAAAACAAGTCTTTATGCTTGTCATGGGAAGGTTCATGTCTTTAAGCACTTTTATATACTAAAACATTTTTGTTTCAGCTTTGTATTTAATTCTCATGTTTAATTGAAGAGGTAGGGTTTTCACACTGACAAAAGCAGTCCAACAAACTGAAACCATGTCCTGACCTATTTATAGATTAGGTGTTTTATTCAGGAAATTATTTCATGGATGTAGCAGAGTTCTGTGTCATGTTATGAATTCTGCTTTATGTTTAAGCTATTGTTTATAGGAAATATTAAATCAAGATAATTTTATAAACTCCAGCAGTTTGTCCAGGTTGGTCCATTTTTTAGTTAAATATCTGGATGATCACAAACTCCCTATTTCCATGGAGTTTATTTCTTATTAACCTATTTGCAGATGCAATGTGCATCTTTTCCTCAGTATCCTTCATTTTACGGAGTTTCCTCCGTAGTTCCTTTTCTAAAATTGAGTATAGTTCTATTAATTTTTATGGATGCCATGCAGATGCATGGCCTGTGTGATCATATTCCTCTGGAGGATGTGGGTATCCTTTCAGGAGCACTGTGCTATGTAGTGCTGCCATTGCTAACAATCAATCCTGAACTTTTAGAATCTGTTTTTGTTGGTGCTGTAAACAACAGCATATCCCAGCCTAAGACAGATACAGTCATTTGATCATGTGAGTTTTCAGTTTCTCCTACTGAGAAAATAATAATGTGAACAATAGGTTTATTTCTTTAATTAGTAGAGTGACTCAAAATTTGGTAAACTGTTGTCAGGGAGAAAATAGAAAATGAATCAGAACTATGGTAAGATATTTGTGCACTTGTAAGAAAAAAATGGAGGAGGCTGCTAATGCTTATTTCAAATGGAAGTTCAAGGTCTATTGTTTGTGTACTATCCACCATCCAATACTTTAATTTGCATGCTTCAACAATACCAGCAGCTAATATGGGGACACAATTGTTTTCTTCCACAATTTTAGGAAGCTTTTTTTTTTTTTTTTTCATTATTTTCTCATTTTGTATCCTTTTATGCACACAGATTCTGCAGATAATGAAAAGAAAAATCTGGAAGATTTTCCAAAGGTAAGGAACATAATGGGAAAGCATTTGAGACCAGCAGCAACATAGCTCTTCTTGATTATACTTGTGCTTTCCTTACTACCTGAACTCCACCTCTTCACTTTTCAACTGCTAATGGAATGACTCTGGGAACTTTTAGTCACATACAGCATTTTCTACTATCTCCACCTATCTAGAATGTTTATAATTTCTTGAAGATCACTGCACTTCTTTTTGATCTTACATTATTGGGGGTTACAGTCTAAAACATTATGGTTTACAAGCTGGTTAATGTTCAAAAAGAAGTCTGTTAAGGATTCTTGTAGAACTTTGTTAAAAACAATTATACCCACGGGCACACAACTGAGATGAAGGGAAATCAAATGGACATATATCAGTCAATAATTAGAATGCAAAAACCCTGAAAGTTTCAAGTTTAGCAACAGACAATGTTCTTTGAAGTGCTCAACTATTTATGTCCAGAGGAAAATAGATTTCTGGGAACATAACACTAATGGTGACAACCCAATGTGGTTGCTTTGATCTGAGCAGGAGCCTTTTTGGTCAGTCGTGAGAACAGATCTAGGACATAATTCATCCCATCCCTATACTGGCATTTAAATTGATCAACTGCATCTCTCCCAGGAAGTTCCTATTGCTTTCTCCCAACCATGAAGGTGGGTGGAAGTGACTAGTTTATACAGAGAGATCCATCCCCTGTAGAAAGTGTAAGGATGGGGAGATGAATCTCCTGATTTGCTCAGTATGCAGTTAAATGAAGACAAGTGTGCCTACACCAGAATGATATTCTAGGATTTGTTTAATCAAGCTGGAAGAGCTGGCCCTCAGTAATGAAGGTGTCTGCTGAGAAGGCTTTCAGTTCCAAGTCTTTCTCACGTTTTGGATGATTTATAATCCCAGTAATCTCTAAGAAGTCCAGAGTCTAAGCAGAGTTTAGAAACGGAGTTTATAGGATCTAATTTAAGATTTATGCAATATAGGCAGAACATCCAGCTGCTGTTTTAGATCACCCAGGGAATCTCATCAGATCTATTTCAGATACCAGAGCTAAATCTCATCATAGAAGGGTAAGGGGATTAGAGATGTAGCATACATCTCTAATGGTTGGGATGTGTCTACAGAGATGTCCAGCTTCCCATGAGATGAATCCTGTGCTAAGTGGCCAAGTCTCACCCTCACAGGAGGCTATACCCTTTGATGGGAACAGAGTGAAGAACACTATTTAAGAGCAGACATACGTGCAAACACAAAACTAGCTACACCATTGCACTGTGCAAGCTTTCTGTGGACAAGGTGAGGTGTTTCTTAATCAGAATTAGGTTGGAGAATCAAGAGTAAAGCATGGTAATTCTATACAGAAATGTGTAACATTAATGTTCCCAAGGAGATCCCCAAGGTCAAAAGGCAGTCCTTGGAGGCAAGCCTGTCTCATTCAGCAAACTGTAATGCTAATATCATATTAGAGAAAATATTGCCTAGGTAATAGTGCCAGAAAAACTAACTTTTGAGTGCAAAGAAATGGGACCAATGAGGGAAAAGAAAAGAGCAGTTTGTTTATTTGGGAGGAATATAAAGGCAGGGAAATGGTAGTGCAAGGGTGACAAAAACTTGGAAAATAGAAAAGATGAAGAGAGCATCGAATTAGGTGAAGAATTAAGGTAGTGAGGATATAAAAAGAGCAAGAGCAGGGACATCTGCAGGCACCAGTGATGCTGGCTTGTGAGCACAAACCCAGTGGGAGCCCCCCTGGGGAGGGACCACAGGTCTCTTGACCAGGCATGTTCCTGTGGGAAGGTGGGGTAAGAAGGGATAGGCTTGTGAGGAAGCAGAGGCTTACTCCTGAATACCAACTGCAGGAGCAAAGGCAGTAGAATTGCAGCTTAATAGCCCTTTTGTGTAATTTATCAGATTTTTTACAGTGATTTTGTTCAAATGCCAATAACAAGATACAGAATTTAATTCAATGTTTCTTGCAGTGGTGTAGTTGTGAATTATTGCTAATAACAACAGTGATATGTTATTTTGCCAAATAAAGAATTAATAGGTTCTTAGAGGTGTTTTCTTTAATCAGCAAATTTTAAGTTACATCTAACACTGCTCAGGCCCACACTGTTCAAAGCTAGGCACTTCCAGTGCTGGCTTACCCAGTTACTGTGCTGGGACAAATATATTAATCATGTTCAAGGAACATGAACACTACTTAAACAAAAGCAAGAGAAAACATGTAAATAAGTGATACATACGTTTGTAAAGCTTGCATATTTGCCTAGTGTAAATACTTCTCATTTTTATGTCTAGCAAGCATAAAATGTGGGTGTCCCAATACAAAACTTTTTCTGCGCTCTTGCTTTTTCATATCTTTTTTTTTACTCCAAACAATATTATTTATGTACTTACACATCTTCAGCCAAAAACAGACAACTCAAATGCAGTTTCCTTCAGCCAAACTCTTAAAAATCCCAGAAACATATATGCACTTTTCTTTAAACTTTTCCACACATTAATGATTTATTTGTTGCTAATCTCGGCCACATTTGGGTAGCTGTCATTTCTGCGTGCTCACTCAAGTACCTCCACTTCAAGGGCTGGTATTCTAACAAAGAACAAAGGCAACCAGAGACAGACCTCAAAGTACAGTTCTATGAGTACAGAAAGACCAGGAAATATAAGCCATTTCCTTACATACAGCTCAAAAAATAATTACGGAAATCATAATGAAAATATTGCAACTTGGAATCAAAGACTCCATACACCGACATCTTCTTTGATAATGTTTTGTATGTTGTGGTTTTGCATTAACTTCTGTGCTGACAACCCCCATTCTGTTCACCTAAGTTTCACCAAGGCATGTTTTAGAAGGTTTTGGGAGCTTGCTGAAACACTGAACCATGACTGGAAGTGCTGACATACTGCATGCCTCTGCAGTGGGGCAATGAACATTGGAGCTGCACATTCAGACGCTTCAAGTGAGGCTTCAGCCTGGAAGTCCTGAGGGAATTCCTGGCATGCCTGAGATTCAGCCCTCTGTGTCAGTGCCAGGGAGACCAGACCAGGCCACACCTCCAGTAGGAACCTCTGCTTTCACATTTGACCTTCAGCTGTTGAAATGGACATTAATTTCAAATTCAGTTTATACAGCCCCGCATTAGAAACATTAATTTTTTGCTTCCTTAAAAAGAAAGAAGAAAACATAAAGTAGGAGTATGGCAGAATACTCTTGCTGCTGATCATCACCAGAGAAGAACTTCACTGGATTCAAACGTGACAGCACAGTTGTCTTTGCTCAAATCCAACATTTCACTCCTTTAAGAGCTGAAAACATTTGTTGCCTGTTGCCAAAACTTATTTCTCTAGAAATATGTATAAACAACCACTCAAAACCCGTACTGAGAATGCTGTTGACAGAGAAGGCCTGGATTGCCCAGGGACAGGCTTGATCTCTCCTCAGAGCTATAATGTCAAAGATGGACTCATCCATCTGAAACCACCTGCTAACAGTCCAGTAGCTACTGGTGCACGGGACAGTAAGACCACTGTGAAGACCTTAATTGTCCAGGGAAAGGGAGAGATAATTGGCACAGTCAGAGAGGAAGGAAAAGATGTGGGTGTGGATCCTCTCTCCAACTGTTCTGAGAATTATTTCACTAAGAACTAATTCTTTCTTTCATATTTGAATGGGAGCCAGAACCTTTTCCAGACTGGATGCATGGCAACTGGAATAATTTAGTGCGTGACCTCAAAATCTTATGAATGCTTACACTTCCCACCAAAAGTAGGGGGAGCCATGTATTTACATATCCTTCAATGAAAAAAATCTAGAGAAGGAAACTGGTTCCAGGAAGAACACAAAGATGCCACAAACTCTAAGAAGAGAGCTGATCTCCTAACCACTGCCCAATGGAGTCCTCCCAAAGCAATGAGAAGAGCTATACCTGTGTCAATCAATTATGTATTGTTAACTGGTGTGAAGTTTCATATGCCATCTCCCTCCTGTGTAGTGTATCAAGAAAACTGGGAAGCAGGATGCAAAGAAAGCAAGTGGCTTGCTTCAGCTTTGAGTCCTGATGGGCACAGGGATATTAACAAAGGAGAAGTACCCAAAGGCACTACTGCTCCCAGGGACAGGGATGCCTTTGTTTGATGTCTGGGTGAGAAAAGGAAGTGCAAGAATTTAGTCTCCAATGCTGAGAAGACCCCAACAGACAGAAACTTGTCTTCTCAAGTGTGTCTCAGCAAGTATGTTGGAACTAGAGACGGGAAACATGAATTCTGTATCTCTCAGAAATGAAGCTATAAAAGACTTTCCTCTTATGGACTTGCTTGTGACTCTTGATTATACGAACCTTCTGGCATGCAGCCTTGATTTGAAGGCTGCATAATTTCATTTCAAAGTGAAACTGCACAGCTCTACATGTTCACTTTATTTGAGGTACTATTTACTGCCCCTCTTCAAATTAAAAAGTTCTCCTGTGGCTGTCTGGAGACACTGCCTTGGAACAATGGCAAAAGCCAGATATGATACAGTGTGAACTTACCCATCACATTTTCATAACACTATTTCTAATTTTGTGGCTTTCATCCAAACACATGTTTACCCAGAAAATCAGATGAAATCCAGAAAGAGCTGCTGTGATATAGTAGGCATTAAAAAAAAAAAAGGTCTTTAAGAGGTCAGGCAAAGAGTAATGCTTAAAAGCTGCCTACATATATGCCTATATATACAGATATTTGAATAACTGTCCAGGGGTCTTGCCTAGTTGTCCAACATGAGTTTCTTTGCAAACAGCATAGTTTGAAGCAAGCAGCATATGTTGTGACATAGTTTTCTGTCAAGAAGTCTGAAAATGGAAGTGTCATATTTTGCAGGTAATAAAGTTGGATTCAGTCATATTTTTCCTTTTTTTCCATCATAGAGATGATTATATGTTATGCTATGAAAGAGACTAGAACATAGAACAGGAAAACCCAGTTAAAACACTTTGAAATGTCAAACAATTAAAAAAAAAAGTCACCTCTATAGAAAAATATAGTACTCCTGCTTATTTTTGAAGAATCTGTAATGCCATGGAGAAGGCAATCCTAAAAGGCTGCTCCAGGTCTCTGCATGAAAGTGCTCCAGCTTTCAGAAGCTAATGAAGGAGGGTTAAGATGCAGAAGGCTTTTTCTAGAACAAAACTGCATCCAGAAAAGGAAGAAAAATATCATGTGGCACTTGTCTATTTGAGACAGGTAATTTCCCTGCCTAAAGAAATGACAAATTTTGTCTTAGTCATGAGCTAAGACTTGAATATATGGTAGCAGGAGAGAGGTGATGCTGCAGGTAAACTGAGCTCTTTGTAGACTGTGCAACCATGGTTAAAGACATCTCTTACATCTTACAAAGGGGTGAATATTACACAGCCATTAACTGATACCTGCAGCCCACAATGATTTCAAAAAGAGAATAAAAGTGCTGCTCTATTTTACCGAGGCCAGAACTGGGTTTGTATGCAGAAAAAACATCCTATGGGTATCAGCCTAGTAAGATTTTGAAGCTGGAAATGTATTAATAAAGGTAAGCAAAGGTACCTACATTAATTATTACTATTAGTCAAGGCAAACCCATTGGCTTCCTTGATTATAATGAGAACTCAGACACCTCCTGAATATGTAGATGCCTAAATTTAGGTGACTTCATGTCACCTGGTCTTTGTTCAAATGGCATTTTTTAGCTAAATCTGACAGAAAGGTAAAGGATGCAGAAGTAGCTAGAGTAAAACCTGCATTGGTAAGTTAAAATTTGATAACCTATTAAACTTGATCTCCTCTTTGTAAATCCGTACTTTTAGAGATGTATGTTATTTAACTATCATCTTTTCTTATGAGACAACAGACTCTCATCTAACATTCAACATGGATTCCTCATCTAAAAGGATGGTGGTCTTTAGACTAAGTGTTGGGACATCTTAACATGAGTCCTTATTCTCAGCACCCTACCCTTGAAATTAAATGCATCTCCTCAGAAGCCACTTACGTGGTTTCAAAAACAGTATTACAGAAATCAGAAGTGTTTTCTAGATACCAGCAATGAAAAAAGTCCTTTGACTTAATTCTGTGATATTTTTGTGACTTGCCAAAGTAGACGTAATCACTTGTTAGGGAGGCTAAAAAGCACAGATTGATTCTCTTTTGATTTTTATTCTAGTATTTTTTTTATGCAAATCACTGTGCATTTTGTATTTGATCTGCTCAAGGCTTATGCAAGGTGCAAGTTAGTGCACAGTGTTATCTTTTTATGTGCAGTTATACTAGAATATTTTCCATAGAGGAATGAAGTCAAAGACACTATCAACCCTTAATCTGAATTTGGCTTTTGTGCAATATCTTATATTACTGGAATAAAACCTTCTTTCCCATCCCTAAGAACAGAAAGACATTTGTTCACATACTAGTAGCATAATAATGAAACACAGCATTCACTCAATAAAGTAGCAATTTCTATATTTAACTGCTTCTGGTTTCCGAAGTCTAGTCATTTTCAGTTTTGGAAAGACATCCAAATAATGATATCATTTGCTTGAAACAATAGAAAGTCTGGATACTAGTCTATATATGGAGATTTTTTTTTAGTCTATTTATAAACCACGCCAGTTATTTGACCTGTCTAGTTTACTCACCTACGTAAATTGGCAGACTCAGGAAACTTAAGAACATATTATTCTTTGTGACTGGTAAACCTTAAAGGTTGCTAATCACATTTCAGATAGGCAACCAGTATTTCCGAAAACTCATCTGTGCCTATTACACTGAAAACAAACCAACCTGTCATGTAGGAAAGATTTTTTTACTTTTGAACCAGCAGCAGTGCAATTGCATTAGCTCTGCTCATGGGGAGGGAAGTGACAGAAACCAGCTGTTTGCATGGCTGCAGCATCTGTATTTTTTTCAGTGCAGTGCAACGGTGCCAGGGTTTCCCAAAATGTGAGCATAACCACCGAGATTTTATTCCTGTTACATGTCTTCTGTAATTACTTAAAAACATTTGATTGTGTATGAACTGGTTTTATCAATTGAATTAGTTAACTTTGTTTTCCTTCGATGTTTACAGACACTCTGTTTAAAGTCATGGTTCAGACATGGTTCAGACATGCTGATCTGGTTCTGAAGTGAATACTTAAGAGATCCTGGGAGTTCTTTTTTTCCCTTGAGAGGGATGAACTTGGCAATGGTTTTCAATGGCCTTTTAAAACCTTGTTGAGCCTGTAGAATCAGATATAATAAAGAAAGCAAGAAAGCTGAATTTAAATTCTTCTTGCAGAATTGCAATTAGAAATATCTACCAAGAACTGGAAGTATGGAACTATCCCTGACAGCATGATTTGGAAGGAATGGATTTGCACAGGTTTATCAGTGATACCAAGATTGGCTTACACTGCATTTATCATACATGCTGATGGGTAAGTCGAGTCCAGTACAATGTCTACAGCCCTGGCTCAATTTTCAGAGTTGGCTGTTAGACAAATGACTGTAGTGGAAATATTAAATGTGGAAATATGCTATGCAATTTTTCAGAACTGCTTCTTGGAACTGGACTGGTATTTCCTTAAAAGTAAGAAGAATGGGTAAGAGATTTGCTAACTGGAAAAAGAACTGCATTTGATGATGGAAGTGTTTACTGCTAACTGCTTGGTCAGATGCTTCACCCACCATTTCCTCTCTATTCCAGTCAAGAAAAAGCCCATGAGAACTAGCTTTCTTACTGACCCATTTCACTTTCCACTTTCTATTGCAAAACTTAACCTCCTCCCTTAGTCTTACTGCCTCTGCTCCAAGGTGATCAGTGTTGCCTCTGGTGAAAGCCTTGGTTACAAATTGAGCAAGTAAAGAAGCTACAGTAGAGGATCTGACATATCAGGACTATATGAAGACATCTGTGAAAGTTTTGCCATTTACAATGAGGTTAAGGAAGGTTATCTAACCTACAGAAGAACATATTCAGAAAGAAAAGATCAATGCCTTTCTTGTGGATATAAAAACTGCTAGTCAACTATCATTGATAATTTCTTTTCTTACCTATAAACTTTAGATTAGCAAAATGTCTTAAAACATGTGCTCATAAAACTCACATGATATCTTTCTTTCTTCTCCCAAAAAGCTCTTTCAGTTACTTACCTAGTTAAGGGTCAAAATCTGTATCTCAATATAATGTATTTGTATCTGTAGATTACAAAATCAGAAACCTGGAAAGGCTGAATTGTTATCCTGTATCCTAAAAAATAAATGACAGTTTATTCTTTGGATATTTCTTCATCCTGCCTATCTATTTCCACATAATTTTAATGGGAAGAGTTGGAAGGTTTGTTTGTTTTTTGGTTTTTTTTGGGTTTTTTTTTTTTTTTTGGAGGGGTGTGTAGGTTTTTTTTTTTTTTTTGGGAAGGGGAGAATGGGGGAAGTTTTTACTTCCTTCAAAATATCCCCTTGACTATACAAGAACATTGGCTCAGGAGATGGTAATATGGAAATTACATTTATTTACTCAATGAAAAAAAAGGTTCATCTTTCCCATATTACCACTAACTTGTGACTTAAAACATGCCCTGGTTCAGTTTGGCAGCTGAACTGATTTCTGCAATGCTGCAGAACTGGGTTAAATGCACTTTCCCAGAGTTTGATGAGTCACTGGTTCAGCTTGGTCTAGGACCCAGTTCTTCCTGCTTTCCGGTCCACTTCCCTCACCAACAGACAAACACCGTCTGCATTGCTGCAATAAGTCCTGTCCTTCTGTCTCCACACCAAAAAATGCTCTTATCATAGTACAAACAACTGACATACTGAGATTATAAACAACCAAATATCAGGCTTTAAACTGACTTAAGGGATGTCATTTGGCTTCTCTTTTACATCCTTCTTCATTACATGCTTGTCATTTTGCAAACCGTTCTACAAAATTCAGAAATGCTCATGCCTTGGCAGTAAGGAGTAGGAAATACACAAGAAAAAACTAAGTAACACATCTACAGCTCACTGCATTAAAAATGATATGAGCTTGACTCATGATATGAACTTGACTCTTAGAAGAGGTAGAAGAAACCCCAGAGTGCTGATCAAGCTCAAAGGTCTTAGAAACTGGTAAATGATGCTTTATTCAGAACATGTTTCTGTATGGGCTGTACATACCACCTAACTCAGGAAGAATAGCCCTGAATTTGAAATCCATCAGAAGCAGCCAGGATGTATGCATTCAGCTTTACTACAAGCAGCTTTCTACAAAACTCCTCATAGGTGATGCTAGCTCAGCACAATGATATCGAGAAAGAACGCACAAAGCCCAAGAATGGATCTTAGAAATAGTTTATCAACAATGGTGTGGAAATAATTTGGGGCTGCAATGTTCATGTTCAACAAAACAGCAAAATAACAACAATAACTCCAAGCTCTTTCTCCTGGCTTGACTCCTTGAAACCTCACAGATTGTATCTCATGCCTCTGTTCAGAAGAGATCTTCAGATCAGAGACCAGTAATGAGACTGTTGGTCTCTTGAGTAGTCTTCTTATTATGGCACTGGCCTCTCTAAGATCTGAAACACAAAAACCCAGTGGCTTTTCTCTGACAAAAGATGCAAGACTCTGCTAAACTCCAAAGCAAGTAGAGGAAAACAGTTCTCCTCGTGCAGATTGAGGAATCAAGCCTCTGGTGAATCATTACTGTATGTATGGCTCAACCACCATAAAGACCGTTCTCCAGGGACCCTTTGCTCTACCACACAGAACCACAGCTTCATCTTCAGGCATCAGAAGGTAACAGAAAAATCACATATTTGTCTTGTCTTTATTTTCTGTGATCATGGAAAAGTCAACATCTACACTATATTTTGTGAGCAGACTAGATCTCAAATGCAGTAAGTTTCTGGAAGGACTCTACTACATATCCCCTCCTGGAAGAATCAATCTCTCACCATTTACTTTTATAACAAAACTCAATGCTTCACCTGCTGAAAGCCTGGTAAAACAGTTTCATTGCTACCTCTTCATTAGATCCTTCCTTCTATGTTCTATTTCTCCAAAGTCCAAGAAATTATTCCAGTTGATTTTTGAAAGGCGGATCTTCTTCAAAAAAAAGGCAACAGTACTGACACATGCTGGATCAGTAATGAGATTTTGAGTCTGGTCACATTTTGTCAGCAGCATCTGTTGTTCGCAGAGATGAATCTCACAAAGTATGCATTTGAGGGGCTAAGTTTTGTTCAGTGCCTGCAAGCTGCATAACTAGAACTTCATTTCTCCATCTAACAAGATGAGCAATAGTCCACAGAAAATTCCCACTCTCTGTTTATATTACTTAATTTTTAGTCTCTTCCTTTTGTAGCTTGAAAGGTAAGAAGAGGGTTTCCCTAGCTGTCAGATCCTGGATCTGTTTTACTGAATTGGAAAGCTGGTAAAACAAGTCTTGGAGGCATTTACGCCAAACCCTCCAAACCTCATCCACTTTATTTCCTTAGTGTGTACTTACACACACACAAGTGTAATTTATTTTCCAGCTGTGAAATAAAATAGCTTTTCTTCTGGTTTCTTGTCTTTACTTTTCTGTTTTGCCTGATGAATTGGGCAAAAGCTGCTCAGTAGCAGGAGATCCCAGATAAGCTGCTAACTTGGTTACAATTTTAGTGATGCTGCTCAGGTACAATCTTTTAGCTGGACCATTTCTCTACAGTTCTCAGGGTGCTACACTTCTCACAGCATCCACCAAAGAACATTTATTCTGCTGTTCTGATAATTCAAGCATAATATATATAATATTATTTCAGTTTCCCTGGATTTTTGTGGCTGCTGCCCATTACCTTCCTCAAGCATACAGGTGTTCTTTCCTTCCCTCTGTACAACATTTAGGTCGCCAGATCATTTGGTTAATGCCCTAAAGTTACACCAACATTAAGCTTTTTTTGTGTCCTTGGTGATTCCCTCTGCCCACAGAACATTGGCTTTAATACCTTAGGAGAGTGCTTGCCCCCATTGGTGTTCCTGTGCTTCTTTATTTCACACAAGCCAGATTTTGAGTCTAGGTCACCACTGATGCAGCAAGGCAAGATACTGAAAATACGGCATGACAAAAAGAATCTTTGAAGATCTTAATATAGTAATAATTAAGAGCCTTTATGGATTTATCTTCTCCTATTTCCTGAGAAAGAAAAAGGGTGTCTATAGTAACAAGTTTCTCAGAAATTCTTGTGACATTTCAATGCCTTGCTTTTTCTTATTCATCCCCAAAAAATCTCCCACTGCAAGTAGTCAGTTGGCCTGAATTCAGTTGTCCCACTAAATCCAACTGTATCCCTTAATCATGGAAACCTAGCCTCTTGTTGCTTATTGGAGAACTTCCTTATCATCCTAAAATGTGATGTTCTTCCCTGTGAATTCCTGCTACAATGTGAATTAGGATCCCAAGGCAAGTAAGTTTTTTCTGCTTCTGCTGTTTTTATTATATTTAGGTAAGTATGAAAACATGATTTTTTGTGTTTTCCTCATTAAGCCACATCAATAATATAAAAATCATGTAAAAAGCTACCCTTAAAATATCATAATAACAAACCCCTCATCCTCCTTGCAAATATACTTCTTTAACTCTTACAGTCCCAAACCCTATTATGCTTTTCTTTGTAAAAAAAACACAATAAATGTAACTACTATCCCACGTTGGTTACAGTCTAACTATCCGGTCAACTCTTTCTAGCAACAAGGGACTACATGAAACAGGACTGAAGACAACAATTTACACCTGATGCTTAGAGAGCAATAGGATACATCACACAATTACTTGGCTTTGTATTTTGACCAAACATACAAGTTATTAGCCACCCTTGCTCCATATCTCCTCTTTTTTAAATTATTCTATTCTTTCAGGAAGTGAACAGTACAATGCTGACGTGCTTTGTTGTGTCTATTTTGCTGCCAATAGCTGTCACAGCTGGCAATAGCAAGGTTAACTTACTTCTCACTTCCCCCACTCCCCACCAACCCCCCATCCTAGGAACACAGTAGGAAAAATGGAATTGTTCTTCTGAATTGCACATCCGTCAGCCTCCTTCTGGGAAGAGACAGCTATTTCTTATCTTGGCTGTTTTACATCACTGAAATGTGAAGGGAGAATCCGAAGGAAGGAAGTCATAGAAAAGAGAGACCTCTACATTTCAGAGCACTGGAGGGAACTACCAGACAAAGGGTGGGATGGTTGGTGGTGGGGATGAGAATGTTGGAGGTAATGAAGAGCTACAGAACTTCCAATGACAGAAAAAGAAAACTTTTTAAAGAAAATAATTTTGATCTGCTATCCTTTACCCTTCTGAAAAAACATTTAAATAAATAAAAATACATTATTTCAGTCTGTAAACTCCTTATCTCTGAGATCCTAAAGGAAAGATGTCTCTCTCTAATGTTATTCATGCCTCAAATATAGAAAGGAAAACATCCTTTTTGCACTATTCTGGGACATACTGCCCCTGAAAGTAGGGATTTACAGCTAAATCTAGTATAAATAATGTCATTTGGTAATACTTCAAGAAATGACAGCAGGGTTAACTTAGTTTTCCCTTGGGACCATAAATGAAGACATGGGTTCTCTGAAAAGACACAAAGAAATTTTTATCATCTCATTTAGAAGATCTGTTTAAAGGAGACACAGACTCGAAATGCATCAGGGGCAAATTAAAAAAGATCAGGACTTAAAGATAAGCACTCAAAATAAAGAGTACTTATCTGAAACTCATTGGGACTGTTTGATGCTCTGTGAAATGGTACCAGAAATCCTGTACTAGCAGGCCATATGCAGTAATTTCACAATTTGCTTTCAGGCTAGAAACTTGATCTGTTTGGTGGTAATTCCTCACCTCTGGATCTCGTGTAATGCTGAGAGCATAGCATAAGAGCTCAAAAGCCAGTAACTTTAGAATCTCCTATCATGGAAATGCTAACCAGGCATGCCAGAACTCAAAACTGCTCATGCAACAACAGGAGCTTGGACAAAATCAGTCACTTTCTCCAGAGAAAACAGATGATCTGAAAAGCAGCCATTTTTTCAAGAACTCTGGACAACAAGTCTTCTCCATAGTCTAGAAAAGAAACATCATCTCTTGGCATCTGCTAGTGAGGGAAGGGAATAATGGACCAGGCTTTATCAGGTTTAATCGAACATTTGTTTTCTAGCATTTTGGACGTTTGTGTTAAAGCCCATTAAGTTAAAGAGTGTAGAAAACGGATATTTGCAAAAAACTGGGTACTTATCCTGGGATAAATAATGTCCTGATAAACTGTTCTTGTCCCAGGAAGTGGAAAAATGTGTCTATGTGGGGAAAAAGATTCCTAGGAGATTATTTCTTTTCTTTTTTTAACCCTAGGAAGGAAAAAAGAAAATTCGGCAAGTCCGTTCTGCGTGGCCGGGGCTCTGCGTGGATCCCCGCACCGCTGCACTTTGCATAAAGCACCGGGAGCTCGGCGGGCACGGCCGGGAAGGGAGGGGGCAGGAAAGGGCGGCGGGCACGGCGGGCAGAGCTCCTGCGGCGGCGGGGATGGCAGAGGTGGGGATGGCAGAGGCCGTGGGGATGGCAGAGGCGAGGATGGCAGAGGCGGCAGTGGGGATGGCAGAGGCCGTGGGGATGGCAGAGGCGAGGATGGCAGAGGCGGCAGTGGGGATGGCAGAGGCCGTGGGGATGGCAGAGGCGAGGATGGCAGAGGCGGCAGTGGGGATGGCAGAGGCCGTGGGGATGGCAGAGGCGAGGATGGCAGAGGTGGAGATGGCAGAGGCGGCGGTGGGGATGGCAGAGGCGGGGATGGCAGAGGCGGCGGTGCAGCCCAGCCCAGCCGGACACACGCAGGGAGCCGCGGCGCAGCAGCTCCGGCCGCGCACCCTGCGAGGCTCGGCCACCCCGCTCCTCTGGGCTGGGAACGGGAAGCCACCACAGCCCCCACCCTCTTCTCCTGGAGGTCGATGTGACGCTGCAAACACGCTCTGTGATGGCAGCTTTGTCTCCTGCTGTGGATTACTTACGTTTTCCAAAATGACGTATGATTAATTGGGAGGTGGAAAGAACAGGGAAGTGTAAAGATTTATTTATTTTGTTTGATTCATTGTTCCTGCGGAGGGAAGTACCGCTCAATAAGAGAGTGTAATTTAGATTGCCAGATTTCTGGGTGGAGGCTCAAACTGGTGCAGTTTGTTTGGTTCTGCAGGATGGGTTGTTTTTCTTTGGTAAGCAAAGTTAAAATTGATTCTGACCTATACTGCTTCTTGCCAGAGAGGTTTCCCTCGCATTGAATTCCCTGTTGGGTTAAACATCAGTCTACCTGAATGATCTCAGCTCAAAGATAATACAGACCTCTAAAGAATCAATGCATACAAGCAGGTATCAAATTTAGAATCACAGCTATCTTGTACATAATGGATGTTTTTAGGTGTCATTTATCACCTGGACAGCTCAGCCAGGAAAGGCTGCTATTGCAATCACACTGCCAAATCACACTGCTGCTAGTGGAGTGCCTTTATGCAAGACATACAAATCAGAAACAGCACAGGCTTTGCCTTTCTAGCTTTATGCATAATAGAGGCTTTTGTCAGCAAAATGTATATAAATGTAATCCAGTGATGGCTGAACAGCAGACCCAGCTGAAGTAAGGTTGATGCTTGGACAGGCTCTCAAAAAACTGGGCAAGACTGCTTGACTTGCTACAGGAGTTGAAGAGTCTGAGCCAAAATGTTACTGACCCCCATCATCCAAATGCACCTCATCTCATGTCTGTAGTCTGGATCCAGCCTTGTTTAAAGCATCCTCCTTGCCCGTATTTCTACAGCAGCTCCAAAAGCATTAATTAGTACTAATTTGCAGTGTTGAAACTGTGTTAGTATGTCTGTCAGTCACTTTGCTTCACTCTAAGGAATCTCTGTTTCCATAGTACAGTGCCTGCAGCATGTTTTTTGTGGCATGATTCAGTCTCAAAGCCCAGGACAATTACAAATATCCTTTGTATTTGCCCAGTGCAGGGCACAGGTCCATCCCATCTAAATACCCCTTGCTGCAAACTGAGGAATTATCAAGATCAGTATTACCAAACACTTCTATTTTGCTGGTTTTTAGTAGCTCATTACAATTCTTATAGTAGATTGAAAGTTCACTATAGTGCCTATAAGTGCATTTATATGCTTTTGGCTACTGTATTTTTCTAATTCTTGAACTCAAAAATAGCAAAAATTGTTTGTGGTAGGAGACAGCAACAATATCAAAACATATATCAGCAAAGCTGGGAAAGTTTACTTAACCTGATATTAATTTTTGATCTTATTTTGTATACAAAAAGAAATGTAAACTTGGGTTTTTCCCAGCTTTCACTATGTTTTAGCTCTATACAATCAGAAAAATTTATATGAATGCAACATACCTTCTACGTAAATATGAAGTGTAGAAAACTTTAACATCAAAATGATAGATCACCTGAGTAATTAATCTCTTCTTTCTGAGTAGGAAAAATTTGTTTTCAGATACTTTTCCATTAAATTTATTAAATATCTTTGAAATGTGGCTTCCTTTCTTTTAGATTAGAAGTTGCCCACACCTTCAGGAAAGTAGTAGTGATAGAAAGGTCAAGCAACTTTCTTATCCATGCCTCCATACAGACTTGAGGCGCCTGTGCTGAGACTTCTCTGCCTCAGGGAGGTTGCCCAGCTCTGCTTTGCTGGGGAGATCTGATAAGGCTGAGGGTTGGACTGACAAGACTGCAGGCAATGAAGACCAGCAAGGCTGTTCCAGCTGTCTCCCAAGCACAGCTGGAGCCTGCAAATGCTACTGCTGTAGCACAGCCTTGCACATCAGATTGACAGTCAAAAGTGGAAGAGCATCAATGGAACACCAAAAGCAGTTTTGATATCACTTTGCTCTCTGACTCATCGAGGTTACAAACTTTCTGTGGAGGACTTGTGTCTTGTTTCATTAAAATGCTTTCCTGCCCTGAATTTTTTTCTCCTGGTATCAAATATCTCTCTTTCTTTGGCACACGGCAATATCTACTGCATGAGGAAAACTGGAGGTCCCATAAGCATGTGGAGAAAGTTCTTGGCTAGCAATGCAGAAAAGAAAAACATTCTTCACTTGCTCACTCATTTGCAAAAGAGAGAATATCCCTGAGAACTCACAAGCCTCTGTTATCTCTGTGACTGATCCTTGGTGAACAGCCGGCAGCAAAGTGAACTTTCCAGAGTGGCTGAATATCAAATAATTGTGGGTTGCCTGGACTAGAGAACAGCACCATTACCACTTATCTTGTTATGACAAAATGAGTTAGCATATTTGTCATTCTTTACTTGGTAAATGTAAACACTAGGGGTATGTAGGGACATAACATCATTTTTTTTCATTTTTCCAAAATAGAAAAGCTAAAAGTCTTCACTGTAAGTTCAGTGTATTAAAAAATTAGAAAAAAAGAAGACTGGAGAAAGGTTTCTGGTACTTAGTTTTCTAATTTAAAAATGGGAAGAATGGTTCCTTCCATTCTTCCTGTTTTTTT
>VZTB01012666.1:1254072-1274637 GCA_013397245.1 Thryothorus ludovicianus
AAAAAAGAGGAGCTATTGAACTGAAAGGAACTGAACTTCAGTGTTGAATTAATATTATATAGGGATGTTCCCTGACTTACTTGATGATGGCAACAGCTCTTGCCTTTACAGATGGGTGTATCTATTCCTTGAATTTACAGACAAGCCTGAATTTATGAATTCAAAGCTATGCAATCAATTCTTTCATCTTCCTGTTACACACACTCACTCCCCTAATGCCCTAGCCCCTGCCTCTTTAGTGAGAGCTGCAGGTATCCCACAGGCTTTTTGCAGGTGCACCCGTGCTAGAAGGCAGCAATGGAAATGAGTGCTTCTGACTTCACTACATGCTGAGGGAGACTCTGGCTGGTCCCCACATACTGCTTTCAAGCAGTGTGCCCATAGGGCTGTTTTATGAAACATAGTCCAAGAATCACATGAGAAACTGTAGTAAAAACAAAAATGAACTGAAAGACAACAGTTACAAACATTTGACTCCTTAACACAGCCCAAGTCAGGAAGTAGAGGCTAGAGTAGCCTGTCTATAGACTGAGCTTTGGTATTACACATCTGGAGTTCTGTCACTCATGTCAGCCTATGAAGAGGAAAGATTCATCAGTGTTACTCCTGACACCTGTGTGTGGAAAGACCATAACAATAAAGCAGATAATTTAGAGTATTCAATTGCTATAACCATCAAAAAGAGGAGATAGTTGGAGTAAAAAATGCGTTGACTTGCAGGAAACAGAATTAGTGAACCTAAATCTCAAGAAGCTCATTAAAAAAAAAATAAAAAATCATTTGACAGCTACCCTGAATCTTCTGACTGCACTAAGAAAAGTCACATAAACTAACTTCTGTGCTGCTGCTTTTTCTTAAGCAGAAGTATGCAAACTAGCTTTAAACTTATCTCTTATCTCTATACTTGTTGTAATTGGAATTTTCCAGAGGAATTTGTCTAGCAGTTGTTTTTAACTAGTGTTCATTAAAAGCATGATGAAACCCTGTCAGGGAAAATAAATAACACTTTTGTGACACTAGAAACCCAGCTGTCATCGTTAAGTGATGGAAAAAAGATAACTGTCTGCTCTGGCCAGTAGTGTTTTGGTGGTCTCAGTAAAATCTAAGCCTGAGTAAAATAAGTTGGACCAAATTCTGTGAACATGAGTATTCCGTCATATTCCTTCAAATTATAAAAAAGCCTTGATAAGTTACTCAGCTGTCTACAGTATCAGATTTTAGAAGCACTTGCTGTGTATCTGGAAAATACAATATCTGGGAAAAGGAATTGCCTCTCATCCAACTGGAAACTAAGAGTGAAAGGCTGGAGTCCGTGGACCTTTAAGATGAAAAGCTTTCATCCTACAGAGGAGGACATGGTTTCATGGTGAATATGGTGATAGTGCTAGGTTGGTGGTAGGATTTGATGATGTTAAAAGGTTTTTTTCAGCCTTAACAATTCTAGGATTTATCTTAATTAAACTACTAAAGATAGTCACAGGGGATGCACAGTCAGGAGGAGAGATGAAATTGGGTTCTCTGCATCCTTCGTGGTACCCATGCACCTGGTTTCTTCCAGGCTGGGAAAGCAAAGTGCCTGAAGAAAGGGGGAGGAAATTCTACAGGAAATTTGGTAAATATTTCCTTTTCTTGTTTTTCTCAAGGAAGAAGGTGACCTGAACTCATAAGGATAAAGAAAATAAATGCTCCATTAAGCTTCATACAAACCAACTTGTCAAAAAAGCCTGCTCTTCTGCATGCAACACTCTTACAAGTTTTAATGGGGCAACTTAATATAATTAGTTCCATCCAATCTGCACAACTCCACACTGATGTGCTGCTTTTGCAATACCAGGAGCAAAATTGAGCGTGACTGAACTCTTTTCCTGCAATGTCATGTTGCTATACAAACAGCAACTGGCTTCAGGCTACAACATCACGCTGCCCTTTGAGTCCAGGTTAGTCTGTGCAGGGTGGCTGCACTCTTGGGCCTCTTTGGAGAGGCAATGAAAGGACACTGTGGGTGGTAGAGAAAACAGAAAGTAGGAGCAAGAAGTGGAAATCTATTATATGCCCACAAAGCTTAAAAGGAAAGAATAAACAAAGCACTATTATTCCTTCTGTTGCTGCTTTTTTATAATTCATTTTCTCACTGGGTTTTTTTTTACTAGATTTCTTTCATCTTCCTGTTTCCTGATCTTTCTTTACCAAAAACCCGCCACGTTGAGATGCACTCAGGCTTAAAAATCATTAAAAGAACCTCACTGTACTTATCCTCCCAAGTGTTCCATTGTGCAGAGGCACTTCCCTGCTTCCCTGCTGGCTGGGGTGCTGAGCCAGGTAGCAAACACACAGTGCACTTCACCCCAGCAAGAATGCTCCCTCCTACACTTGGCCCTGGATCACTGCGCAGTGAGGAGCAGGGGTGTCATATCTTTTAGGGAACCCTGCTCTCCCTGTCCCTGGCATCAGGCAAAGCTTCCCCAGGAGAGGCTGCTCGCAGCAGCCTTCCCCGCTGGGCTCGCCCCGAGGATGGATCTGAGAAGGCAGAAGACGCCTCTCGTTATGGGCCCGTGGCTGCAATGAAACACAGCTAAGCTGTGCCCTGCAGGGTCATGACAAACAAGAGCCTCGGAGCCGTGAATAAGTGCCTGGGGATTTAACATGCCTCGAGCCCATGTTACCATGCATAGGCCCGCAGTGTTTTCTAAATGACAAAAGGCTATGGATACGTGGAAGACGAGGTGTGCTGCTGAAACATCTCAGAAGGGTCTGTTTGACACTCATTGCTGACTGTGCAACCAGAGAAGAGACAGAGACATCTCCAGAGGACCAGCGGGTCCTGCTGTGCCTGTCTAGACACCCATGCACCGTGCGAGAGGCTCAGCTGTGCCTGGCAGGCGCCTCCTCCCGCACAGCCAGCCCAGAACTACTGCGGAGCCTGCCCTGTGAACGCAGGGTGAAGGGGAGCCAAGCCCTCTGAAACCCGGCTTCCCTGAAGCATCTCACATCTACTCAATACTTGAACCATTATAAAGGGGAAAAGCTCATATTAATGAGTTTATCAAGTCAACAATTTATATCAACAAGTAGGCAGCAAGATTTTCAGGTATAGAGTTTACTTTTTCCTGGCAATGTGGAGAAATTCTTGGGTTAGCAGCTAGCAAAAGGAGTGGTGGATGTGTGGCATGCATTCAGAAGCATGAAAAGAAATGCAAGGAGGTAGAAATGTATGCCTGATTAAGTCTCAATTTACTTGAGAAGATGGATTTTACTGTCCTAAGTATGAAATAAATTTCTAAAATGGAGTTCCCAGAAGATCCTATTATTTATTTCATCATCACTGAATTTATAGTACTTCAGGGAAGGCTTCTGTTTCTTAGGATACCTCCCAGAAGAACCTGGCACTGGAATGCTTGACTCAGTAAATGCTTAACTTGGGTAGTATAACCTTCTTTCCAACGAAAGTGTGACCTCTGGTTATTTTTGCAAAAGAAGACATTTTTAATTATCTATCTGCACAGTATTTTTTAATCAGCTGAAAGAACTCCAATTTATTTCCCTTAAAGGAGACTTTGGAAGTAAATTTAGTGAGTCTTTAGAATATAATTAAAGAAATTCACAGAAGGGATTATTTATCCATGTAGGATGAATGACATATTTTATACAAGATGGTAAAGATAGGCCAAACCTCCAGTTTGATTAATTCACCAACTTTGTCCAAGGCAAGATAACCTTCCAGGAAATACCTTCTCTATACAAAAAATAGTACCTCAGCCAAAAGGTGGACACTTTTGAATAGGTTTTTAATAGCCAGTAAAGCCAAAACTGCCCTTACTGTGTGCTTCTTCAGGAGTTCAGACAAAGGTGTGTATGTTTCAATATATGCTGAAATAACCATTTTCAAAGATGAAAATACTAAGTTGACTGATATTCTTATCAGACAGAGACCATCAAACAAACTCTTGACTTGGAAAACTTTAAACTCAAAAGAGGTAATAGCCCTAAAAGCAATTGTATCCAGAGAGATGAACTTTACAGCATAATACTTGCCAGTGAATGGTAATCACAATTTCATCCTTTCAGGCCAAGAACAGCTGTGCTTTCTAAGCACACTATGAGTGTTTCTTTGCATTATTTCATCCCTAACACTCCAGCTAGGTAACAAACAATCTCCTCTTTCTATTCATCCTTTACAAACTTAATTAAAAAGTCTGACTGGGGAGAATTGTTTGTAAACAATTGTAAACAATTCTCTTGTCTTTTTTCCTAGGTATCAAGTGTCACAGTTTGAGTTTCTCTCTTCACCCTGTGAAGCCTGTATTAGGAAACAACAAAGTAAACAATAGAAAGAAAAAAGAAAAGCCACCAAGCTCTAGACCAGCTGAACTTAAAGGACTTAACATAATCTCTAAGCTAATTGAAACAGTGTGGTAGCCTTTCTGATGAGTCTTATATAATATTACAAGCTTTCTGGAATACAATGCACTCTGTCCCAGAATTGATCAGAATTTCTAATGAATCCATATCCATATAAAGAAAAGATGCTGCATTATAGACCAATCCTTATTTGTATTCGTAGCCCTTAACAGACTAACATTAAACCTTTTAATAATGTCAGAATTTTAAAGAAAACGCAATACAAAATTGCATGTGATCATCACAACTAGCTGAAATGCACTTGGATTTAAGAATTGGGATTTTGCCACTCTGTAGAGTGAAGTTGCATTGACTGATGAAATTTTAACCTTACAAATGTCAAGTTCTGCTGCCCACAGGAATATTACATTGGCTCTACTCCACATGTCAAGTAAGACAATAAAGTTAACATCAGGGTAATATTCCACACACTTGTGGAAGTGGGCCCTGTGACAAATGATACACATCTTTTTACTCCTTTCTTTTTACAGAAGAATTATCACTAAATGTAAAAACATAAGAGACCTAAGTGAAAATAAGTAGGATTGTTGGTTAAATCTTTTTAAATCACCATGATTATCTTAAGAGAGAGAAAAAGCAAGAGCATTAACTGGAATTCATTACACTGTAAGAAGTAGGCACACCAATCTCAAGTTACTATTTTCAGCCTAGTATGCATAATAGGACAAGAGGGCAAAGGTAGAAATTAAAGAAAAACAAATTCCAGCCGTCAGGAAGCATTTTTCACATGAGAATCATAAATGTTGGAACACTCTATCAAGTAAGGTTAATGAGGCTAACAGCTAGCAGCCAAGGTACATCAAATTAGATGGCATCATGGGTGGATGACAAAAAAAAAAAGAAACAATTTTGCAATTATCCTGAAGGCAAAAATGCTTCTGATGCTCTTTGCCTGCCAATATACATAAAGGGCCACACTTGCCTTTCAATTACATCTGCAAAATCCAATAACCATCCCTAGGGGAACTGCACAGCATCAGGATAACCTGGTCTATGGGTTTTATGGAAGGTATGCAAGAAATGAGAAAGGAAATTTTTCCTTAATTGGCTGTGATTTAAAAACTATGTTAATTTATATAAATAAAGTACCTACATAATGACGTAATGAAATTAGTAAACTTGTAACATTGAGCTCTGTCATCTACCTTGCAAAGGTAAAACAAAAGCACAGAGACTGATTTTAAAGCTAGATCAATGTGGTTAAATCAATCTGTGTTTATTCTAATCATCTAGTGGAAAAACTTAGTAGGGGACACTTAAAACATGAAAAGTACAGATGGGATGTTTCTCCAAAACTAGCACTGTTCAAACACAAATTTAACTCAGGAAATTCTCACAGCCTACTTTATAAATATCAGTCTTGCTTTATATATTCCAAGTATTTCTTTACACCAATAGGCCACATGAATCAAGTGCTCTCTATCAAACTGACCCTGTAGTTTCAGCTGATGATAGGCAAGGACTATGGATGAGAGATGAAAGACTTACAGTTAACGCTGTAGGTCTCACACAAGGGCAATGTATGTGTGGGGGGTGTCATAGGACATTCTCTGCGTGCAGAACTTCACCCCAGACATAACTTCATTGGTTGATAACAAATGTAGGTGACCCGTCTGGGGACATTCTGACTCAGTCTTCCAGGACCCTATTTTCAGCTTCTGGTTCTTAGTAATTAAAACTTGAACCTCCTTAAACGAGGAAATATGTTTATCAGCACAAAGAGATAGGACATATAGAGGACATACAGCTACAAAACCAGGAAAGCCAAAAGATGTATGTGATGTTAAGTCACTCATTATTACCTGAAGGAGGCTTAGAAAGCAGAACTTCAGTAACGATTAACACGAAATCTCACTGTCAGCACACACTGAAAGAATTTCTATTAATTGTTACCCTGAAAACTAAATCCAGTCAATCCTATTGTGTTCTGCTACATCCCACAGCAACTAACAGAAAAGGTCAAATGCTTAGAGCCTGAGCCAAAGTGTGGTTAAACCCATCGATTTAAAGGTGGTTTCTACAAACTGGTTGCACTTTAGAAACTGGCTGAAAACATTAGACCATTTGATAGCACTACTAAAATTAGAATTTTCTGTTGAAGACATCATGCTGTTTTGCTTAAAAGCTGGTGGCACGAAATGGCTCTCATAACACTGTAGTTAATTATTAAAAACAGTAGAGACGGGGAAGTATTGTGGTTTTCAGCTTTAATTATTTAGACTTAAAGGAACTGGTCACATGTCCTTAATAATTAGACAGAATCCATGCAACAATATAGTGAGATCCCACTCCACTAATTCTTCACAAATCCTGCTGAATATACTGTTTGGAAACATGTGACCTTTCGGGGCATGTTTAATGCAGCACACAGCAATGCAGCACATAGCAATACAGCACAGACATTTAAAAAATGAGTTTCAAATGAGCTGCCTTGGGTACTGTATCTGGCCAGAATAGCATAAGTCGCAGTGCATTTGTAAAATCTGCTAGAGGACTTCATTAGGAAAGTTCCTGCTGCAGAAATACACAGCTTGCTGAAAGTGACTTTCATATTAGCGATGTAGCCAGCTCAGTAACCTGTAGTGGTGGCAATGCCACTCTGATACATTTCTTTCCCCATTACCTTCAAAGCTAGAGATGTTACAGTTAATATAATGCAACTGTGGCGGTGATGTGTGTACTGAATGCTAAGGAGGAGAAAATGTTTAACTTGCTTGTAGACCAACAGGGGGAATGAGTTCCGTCTCCCCTGGATGCTGGGCCAGGCATGCAGATTGGGGAATGACTCACAAATTAGCGGATTTGAGGATAACATCAAATTATCCAAATTTCCATCCAAATGTTGGGGGAAGTGTCAATCTGCTGGAGGGCAGGAAGGTTCTGCAGAGGGACCTGGACATGCTGGATCGATGGGCTGAGTCCACCAGCATGAGGTTCAACAAGAACAAGGGCTAGGTCCTGCACTTTGGTCTCAACAACTCCCGAGAGAGCTATAGACTGGGGGCAGAGTGGTTGGAAAGTGGCCCAGTGGAAGAGGACCTGGGGGTGATGGTCAGCAGCCCGATGAACAAGAGCCGGTGTGTCCCACATGGCCAAGGAGGCCAGGGGCAATCTGGCCTATATCAACAACAGTGTGGCCAAGCAGGACCAGGGCAGCCCCCCTGTAAACAGCACTGATGAGGTCACATCTTGAGTCTTGTGTCCAGTTCTGGGTTCCTCAATTCAGGAAAGACCTTGAGGTGCTGAAGGCTGTCTAGAGAAGGGCAACAAAGCTAGTGAAGGGGCTGGAGCACAAGTCCTATGAGGAGCAGCTGAGGGAACTGGGGTTGTTTAGCCTGGAGAAGAGAAGGCTCAGCAAGGACCTTATCACTCTCTACAGGCACCTGAAAGGAGGGTGTAGCCAGGTGGGAGTCGACCTTTCCTCCCAGGCAACCAATGACAGGACAAGAGGACACAGTCTTGCACTGGGCCAGGGGAGCATTAGGTTGGACATTAGAAAGAAGTCCCTTCACAGAGAGATTGATGATACATTGGAATGGACTGCCCAGGAAGGTGGTAGAGTCACTGTCCCTGGAGGTGTTTAAGAAAAGACTGGATGTGGCACTTAGTGCCATGTTCTAGTTGACAAAGCAGTGTTTGGTCACAGGTTGGGCTTGATGATCTCAGAGGTCTTTTCCAGCCTCACTGATTCTGTCATTAACCTGCACCATGACTGCAGTAAGACTAACACCACAGGGAAGGATAGACAGCAGGTCCTGGCTTGCATAGGCTCCATAATTAGTCAACTGTGAATCTCACCTTGGGGTTATGTTTTCATAGAATGGTTACAAGGGACCTTAAAGATCACCTAGCTCCAACATCTCTGCCATGATGACAGAGACACCTTCCACTGGAGCAGGTTTCTCAAAGCCCCATTCAACCTGGTCTTGTTGACTTCCAGCAGTGGAGCTTCAAAAACTGCTCTGGTCGACCTATTCAAGTGCCTCATCACCCTCACAATAAAGGATTTCTTCTTAATATCGAATCTCTACCTAATCTCTTTCAGTTTAAAGGCATTCTCCTTTGTCCTATTGCTACATGTCCTGATAAAGTCGGTCTTCATCTCTCTTTTAAGCCTCCTTCAGGTACTGGAAGGCTGACAGTTTTCAAGAGTCTGTTCAGCTTTGCTGTTGTGGAGGTTGATGGACAGTCTGACACTCCTGCTTGAAGGAGAGCGACAGGAGTTCACAGCAAACCCCATTTCCCCATTTCCAGGTTTCTCACAGCCTTGGTTGTGAGCTCTGTGCTGCAGCTGGGCTCCTCAGGGAGCTGCTCCCTTCTTCTGTTTTGAAATGCTGGAGCTTCCCCTTTCCTCAACTCTCCAGGTCTTCTGGTATTTGTCTTGCTGCTTTTGGACATGCAGAGATTTTGGGAACAGATCATCAGATCAAGAGGTCAGAACTCTTTCCTGCTTGTGCTCTGTAGCACAGTTTTTGCGTTCATTGCTCATCTGAAAGATGCTGACACTACTAACAAGACTCCCTGCAAAGGCTAACCAGATTATCTAAAATTACATTTGGTTCTGAAGTGCCAGAAAAGAAGAAAGTTTCTTGAAGCTATGGCAAAACTGAGGTCTTTTATCCAAGAGGAAAAAAGAAAAAAAGCAAGCAACAACCTTGCACTTTTATTTTATTTTAATTCACCATTTCCCCACGTCCTTTCTTAGGAAAACTACCCACTTTTGACAGTAGACAAACTGTCAAGTAGGAAGATACAGTAGGATTTCTGAGATTAAACAGCAAGATTTCTGCAGCTGGAACAACTTCAGGTCAATCTGACCAAAAAAAAGACAAAGAATGGTCTGAGGCCTGGCTTCTCAGCTGTTGAGGAATAGGACTTTCCTCAAAGAAAAGACTATATTTATAGAAATGTTGAAAACATTGGGGTATCTTTAGATGACAGTCAAATAATTTTAGGATGGTCTCTGTCCCTCTGTTAGATAAAAAAGTCCTAGTCTTTACTGTATGTACATAAACAGGTTTGTGGAGTTTCTGCACAGTCAAATGGGATTGCCCATTACCTGCATGCATTACTGTGATCTCTCCACAGAAAGTGTCTGCAGGTTAAGTACTGAAACCACTTGGCAAGTGCATTTTTACATCCTTCTTTCTTTTTTTTTTTCTGAGGAGGGTGAGCTTTACTCTATGAAGTTATGTGTCCTTGTCTTAATGGAACACTCTCTTTAGAGCCTAATGAAAAATCAGTAGCCTCAAGACTAAGAACACGTGTCCAGGGTGGATCTCAGTCTCTCTCTCATTAATAATGCACGATGACTGTACTTCAGTTCCTCTCTCCTTGTTTACACATGTTACTGACTTTCCTGAAGACAGTGAATGATACATGACTAATGCAGAAATCATGTTGAATGAAAATTAAATACCTTGAAGAAGTAGTAAAAATTACTTCATCCCTAATTTGAGATGGTATAGTTCCACTGCAGCTGACAAGCCTCATGGAATGCACCTCATGGAAACTGGATTCTATACACAAAGAGCTCCCAACATGCCAGTGGGATGTTTCTGGCTGCCTGTGACTTGGTCATAGGAACTGCTGTATGTTTTTCCTTGGAAAAAAAAGAACAGACCAGTTGGTTCAAAGCATGAAGCAATGCAGGATCATGCAAGCATGTTGCTGTAGGGCTCACAGGATTCCTTACGTAGACAAATTCAAGACTACAGTCTCAATCTTCAAAGTGATTTATGATACAGCCTCAAGCTACCTTACTAATCACCCATCTACTCACTTGTGACTGTATGTGATACTGTGTCCCTAAGGACAAACTCAAGCAAGAAATTAGAGCTGTAAAAGCAGAAGTAACATTTTCTTGAGGAATGGCTACTGTATTATCCCCTTGAAGACACAAAAACAATTATTATGAGCAAGTAACAACAAGAAGAGTTCAAGTTTCCCCTCTTACACAGAAATATAATCAGATCAGTGTTGGACAGGTCGTGCATTGGATGGATGGTATAAGATATTTGGATCTCAATTTGATGGCATAAATTCAAAAAAGGAAATAATTTTTAATGACAGAAATTGTTTTTTCCCTGAATTTTTGCCAGTTCATCAACCATAGAAGTTTATTTAAATAATTTCTTAAAAGGGATTCAGGTATAGATGGTTTGATGTGTAAAAACAGTACCGTATTTCACTCTTATTGAGTCTAATTAAGTCTGTTTACTCAAAAGAAAGGTGTACTGATAATTTTTGTCCCTGGGTCACTGAAAGGATGGAGTCCCACTAAGTTCTGTCCTTATTCTCTAAGACCAAGGTAAATGCTAAACAGATGATCTTATAGTAGACTTTTTTTCTTTTTTACAGGCAGTATTAATAGCTTAATAGCTAAGGCAGCAAGGCTGTGATTCACAAAGAAATAAAAATCTCTTGCCTCAGGAAAGAAGTGGAAAAGAAAGAAAGAAACCTAGACTGGAAGCTGGCATTGTGTGACTGACAACTGGTAAATCTCAGTTCACCTCAAATGAGGACAATTAAAACCCTTACCTTCTACAACTCACCTGTCCTTGACTGCATTCTAAAACCACAAGGTAAGAGAGCACATTTCTGCCATATCCTTCACCTATTCCATGGAAAATGTCTCTGGATAGTGGGGCAGTGTAAGATGTGCTGCAGTGTTGACACTCCAGATTTAGGTGCAGTTGGGATGTTTGACCTAAGCCACCAGAACACAAGTATGTAGCCAATTGCTACATATTCTAGTCACTGTCCTTTCACTGTTAGCAAAGGACTACTTTTCCTAACACTTAGGCATGACACAGAGGATGAGTAAATAGTTTTTTGATACCTCTGCTTTTGCAATTTGACTTGTGACCTGTTGCCATTCACACCTTCTTATATGCTTATTTTTGTCCTTTATTTTGCTTATGTGAAGTAGGTATCAACAGCTAGGGCATGATAATACCGTGAATCATTACATAAAGCTTAAAACAAAACTATCAGGAAGGGTTTGGGTCTTCCTTGGCACAAATTTCCTATTCAAATGGGTGACAGTACTGCTCAGTTCTTTTATTCCATTCTTACTCAGGTAAAACTCCCAAACACATGCATGTGAGAAAGGAGAGTGGGACCTGATTTCCCGCCAGTAAATGTCAGTCTGAGGCACACATGCTCCATGTCTGTAATAATGTATAAAGGAGCCCTGTGCCCCAAAGCCTGACCATCTGAACCATTTAGCTGTCAGAATGGTCTCCTGAATGGCTGCAGCTTGGGCTAGGAAGCTTTTGCTTGCTTTGCTTGCAAAGACAGTTTTGGCCGTGGTGCAGGAGTCAGCATAATGTAAGGGACACAGGCAGTCTCTAAGGGGCCACCCTGTTTTGGAAACTAAGGAAGCTTTTACTGTTATGGCCATGGACAGACTGTGCCAGCTGACCACAAGGCAGAGAATACACCTGCGGTTCACTGTAAGGGACACAGCCAGAGAGGAAGCAGCCTCTCTGCCTTAGCCAGTTAAGAGATAACAGATGTGCTGGCTACCTCATGGGCACGTACAGAGAACAGAAGATTTGGACAACTTTACATCGACTTTTTCACACCTATTACCACAAACCCACAAAGCACCTTATGGAAATGTAGCCTCGGCACCACACTGCAAGGAAAATGCTTACATTTCCCCATACACTTCCTTCTTCCAGCCAGTGTCACTTAAGATTTTCTAAGTTTCATGCAGAGACATTTGGGCTGTTTCCAGCAGACTGTTTCTCTGGCTGCTGGCTTGGGGAGATATGCAAGCTTCCCATGCTCCGTGGCCCCAGCGGCTATTCCCAGCCCTGCGCGGGAGCGGCATTCCTTTCTGCCCACTCCCTTTGCCGAGGCTCAGCCCAGGACACTCGGGCAGCCCTCGTAAGCAGCTCCACTCTCCTCCCAGAATTGCACCCTGGGGTCTTGGTACATGTGTTCAGGATGCTGTGAGACTCAGACCAGGTGTCTGAACATCAATTACACGGGGTCAGGGAGGCTGCAGCTTGAATGTGGGAATGCCTTTTCTCACCCATATGCAGCATGCCTGGGGACTGCACAGATGGAGCAGCAGGAGCCAACACTTCGCTGAGAGCAAGACACACACAAGTGTGACAAGGAAAGCCAGCAAATCTTTCCCAGTTTCCTGTCCCTACCTTGGAAAATGATTCTGCTCCCCACAGCTGCAAGGCACAGCAAGCATGGGCAGGACGCAAAAATGGAGACCCATGTGGTACAGGCAGAGAATTGACAATTTGAACACATGCCTTTTTTCCTTCTTTTTATCTCCAATGAACAACATGTTTGTTTCCAAGCCTGTTTCCACAGGAGGCTGGGGTGTGCACCAAGGGGGCCAGCTCTGTGTTGAGCCAGGAGCTGCAGCCTCCAGAGTATGGACAGGAGAGCAGCCACACTGCCCAGGCACCAATGGCAGGTGTGCAAGGTCCCGGAGTTCCATTGGATG
Organism: Thryothorus ludovicianus; assembly: GCA_013397245.1. Lineage (NCBI taxonomy): Eukaryota > Metazoa > Chordata > Aves > Passeriformes > Certhiidae > Thryothorus > Thryothorus ludovicianus. Next base: position 1,266,968 of record VZTB01012666.1, read on the forward strand.
TAAAAACTCATGAGCTTTGTGAGAAGGCATACACCTGAGGCAGAGAGTTATTTTGTAATGACATAAACTCAAAGATGACAAAAATCCCCACCAAAACCACCAAAAAACCCCAACTGCAGAACAAAACAAATGTGCTGCATCCAAAATATTTCACTTTACTCAGTACTCCTTTTCTGTATACAGTTTGATTATATAGTCCAGTAATTTTGGTCAGACATTTAACGGTCTGGTGAACTATAAAGGAAAAGTATACTTAGAATAAAGGATTTATTATTTGGCTGCATCATCCAATAGTGAGAAGAGGTGTGGGTAGGATCCGCAGCTAGGACCTGCCAAAAATAAGCCAAGCCCTATTTATCTGAATGATCTTTACTTGCTAACTTCAGAAAGCTACTTCAAAATAAAGGTCGGGATCATTTACAAATAAATAGGATGCCTGAAATATCCCAGTAAGCGTGCATCCTTGGTAACTGATATGATCTAAATGTTCTTCTGATCTCGTGTTTCTAAAATAAAAATAGAACTTGTTAGTAAATTTATATTAGAAATCAGGGGGTTTTCTTGACAAAAAGCCCCTTGTTGAAGAACTATTCCTGGAGAGATATACCAAATGATGCTGCCCTTTCAATTAATATAGAAGGCTCTGGTAAATTTTTAAATTCTGTTCTGGCCCTCCTAAAACATGCTGATTTCTGCAAAATTGCCACAAATTTTAAACTTACACATCTGCTTTTCCAGCTTCCTGGCCTCCCTGCAGCCAGCTGGGCTGCACCAGGACCTGCTGGCTGCCTCTGTCTCAGGCTGGCTCCCCCATCCCACCCCAGGGGAGCCCTGGGTCTGCTCACCAGGCTCAGGGCCAGCTCCGGGTGCAGCTGTGCTCCCTGAGCAGTGTGAAATGAGCTGTGTGGGAAAAGGGCTGTGAGAAGTGGGGCTTCCCCCTTGGCCTGCCAGCAGCTTGGGAGCTCGGGCTGAATGCTGAGCCTCAGTGCTGACCGTCAGTGCTGACCTGAGCTGTGGTCAGCCATGCCTGTGCCAGGCTACCCCAACCTCCTCCACCAGTGGGCAAACAGCCCAGCCTGGCCTCTGCCTGTCTCCATCCCCATGGCCCTGCCCTCCAGAGCTGTGTCTGTTCTTGGTGACCACCTGGTCCCGCTGGAGGGCACAGGTCCTGCCCACCTCCCCACCCTGTGCCTCCCGGCTCCCCTGCCCACATGGAGCCCACTCTGCTGCCGCCCAATCCACAACCACATCACCCTTCATTCCTGGGAAGCACAAAAGGAAAGGCAGAAACTGAAAGACAGCACAAAACCAGGTGTGTTCAGAAGATGTAGCAGCCTAGTCAAACATTGTGACTGTAAAGAGGGTAAACTGCAACAAAAATATCATTCTGCTGAAGTAGGGCAAATTAGTCACACAAATGCAAGTTTGCTCATGAACTGTGAGAGCATTTTTCCTTGCTACACATTGTTTCCAGGGTATGAAAACAAGGAGCTCCCTTTGCATCAAACCAGCACCTTCAGCTTCCAAATGGACAAAAAAGGGCACGTGGAAACCAATAATATTGGTCCTTGGTCACTCAAAAACATTTGCATGATAAAGATCACATACTTTCACTGTGAGCTGAGTCAACTGCTGCTATCAACTAGGTGCTGCCATTTTAAAGAAAATAACTGTTGATAAACATCAGGAAATACTGCAAATTTCACTGTGCTTTTTACTCCTGGGGAGCAAACAGGGTACTGCAAATAAAGCAAAGCACAAGAAGATAAGCTACCTTCTTAGGCAAAACGATGTAAGCTACTAACACTGAACTCTCAGAAGATCTTGGATCAGTATAATATGATATGAGGAATGTTCCACTCCTTGGCCAACTTTTGGCTTGTCAAAACAAAAGCAAAGAACTAATTAAGAATAATCTGGTCTCAAACAAGTAATGCATTACTGCAAAAAAACCCCACACTCAACACTAATACAAAATAAACTCTGAACTACTGAATTAAAATATTTAAAACAAATGTGTTTGCTTGTAGTATAACTGAATAAGCCACAATGCAGCTTTACCTTTTGGGTAAGGCACATCTATTTCAACTTACAAATAATTTTTTTGTGTAAAATTTAAAAGAATAAATGGTAGGTTTAGTACCATAATACATAAAGGCTTCCTGTGGTAAAATCATTACACAATAAAACCCAGATGTCCTACCTTAGAAGCTCAAGGAAGAGCAATGCTGAATTTCTGAAACTGCTTCAGCTACTACAGAGTAAGGTGAAAAAACAACAAGACCATTTTATTACATGACAGTTTACCTTGTCAGGGTTCTTGTATCAATATTTTAACTCTAAGAATTCTGAGAGGCTGACAGAACTTTGTCTATTCTGCTATCAAATGCAGCATGATGCCAGTTGATAACAAAATAGAATTAACTTGAATATATTATAGTAGGTATTCTTTGGGCCTAATTCTGATCTATAAAGAAGAAAAAGTGAGTAAAGGACCTATATGTGGCTTTGCACAGAGAGTTTAAAAAACATGGACACATGCAAGAAAATCCTCCTCATCATCACCAATTTCAGGCAGGTACAATGTTTTGCTTTTGGCGTAAACTGTCTCTTGTCCTTGCATGAATACCTTGAATCAGTTATATGACATACAGGATATGACTGTATACAAAGAATAGACTCGAATTTTTTCCATACAGACATAGAACAAATGACTCTTAAAGAAATCTTTCAAGAAAGAATGATTAATTAGTAAATTAGAATCAGTATCAGTATCGTGGGCATGGCAGAAAAAAAGAATTTCAAGGAAGAATTTGAAAAGTAACAAAGAAAAGACACAAAAGGAACTGTCTTACTGATGAGTGGAGCACACAGCATACTAGAAAGGAGGGACCAAACTTAAGGAATTCAAAGCCATCAACCATGGCTACATTTCCATGTGTACAATACTTGCTGTGAATGTATTTGTCTCTCTGGCATGCTGCTGATGGGAGAAGTCATGGCTCTCAAAAAAATCATAAATAAATTCCCACTCAGGCAGCCATCCTGCTGCCTGTCCACAACATGATACAAGCCCTGTCACCCTCATCATCAAAACAGCACTGTCAGACCAACACATGGCTGTTGATGGCAGTGAAAATGAGGGGCTTTGCCTCAGGCAGCTGCCACCTCCTTCATTCAGGATTTCTCACAGTTTAAGAGAGCTGCCCCTTCCTGTCAACGCTATGACTGAACGTAGAAAGAGTCCTCTCTAAACTACCCAATAATTCTTCCAGGGTCCAAAGAAATTTTGAAAAAAGCAATCAGATGTGCTAGGCGGGTCCCCAAAATGCTGGCAGTTTTTTCAAGGTATCATTGTTCTGTCTGATTTTCTTATGGAACACCACTCTTACTCAAAGATGAGCCCAACTATACACTAATTTAATCAGACATACATAAGCCCTGTCTGTCCGTGTGGATATACCTCAAATGAAGTTGTTCTAAAATAGGACTGCAATGTATCTTTTTAGGGAAGCTCCCAGGCTGTTTCTGAAACAGCCCACAGGCAGGCAGCCTGGTATTTCCAGGAGGATGTGGATTCACTTTGCATGCACCAAGTAAGTAATGAGGCAGATGAAATCAATACATCAGATTGATGCCTCCTTCCTAGATCACCTGGGCAGCATGCCTGCCTTATCATGTTTTTCACACTGTGATCCCAGTGCCTACATTTACAGTAGACACACTAAGCAGGATGGGCCACGTGAATACTCCACCCTGCCTTCTTTAGCCTGGAAATCCTGTGTTAATATAAAAAGTCCTCCTGTTTCAACCAGACAAAACTTTCCAGATGGAATAAAACAGGACACATCTGGGAAAACCTGGATGTGAGACAGCCCCGAGCATTGACACATTTTAACTTAGAGCAATAACTTAGGCACTCATGTCAGCAATCTAATTTCACTATGAAACCAATTGAAGTAGTACATACTACTGTTGGTTTTATTTTCTCTTTTAAAGAGTTACTGCTTCTCCCACATGATGACATTCTCTGTGATATATCCCCGTACAACCTCATAGAAGTGAAGAGAATTATATCTCATAAAGTACTTCAACTGTTTTCTTTCTATATATCTATATATGGTGACCTGTTAAAATGACACTTGTGATCTGTTACTTGGTGTTATTTTTGCAAATGTTATTCAAACTTATTCTCTCTCAATTTTCTTTCTTTGATCTGACAGTTATTTCCTACTTTGCTGGGATTCTCTTGCTCTCACCAAAATATAACTTTGAAAAAAAGTAACTTTTGTTAGAGGCAGTTTAAAATATGTACTAAGAGGACACCAACAAGGTAATCAAATGTTACACTACTACTTAGGGAAAGGTGTTCTTTTTGGAAGACAAAAGAAAAAAAATCAGCATTAGCAGAAGATATATTGTCTCTGAAGAGAAGAAAAAATAACAAAGAACTAGATTTTTGATGTAATGTATTAGCAGGGGCAGAAAAGGAGAAGAAATCCATGAACTTGGTTGAACTTCAGGTAGTTAATACTGCTTAATTTTATTTAAGCCATGTGAATTATTAAATCTGCAATTCAGAGTAGTTCCAAAGTTATTTGAGGCCTTCAACATCATTGTCCAATGTACGCCAAAGAGTGCTAAAGATAACTGCGCCTGATCCACTCCATTTGGCTGTCTGTCCTGGCACTTCTATTCAGGGACTTCTCTTCCTTAGTTCTTCAAGCCTGCAACCAGCATCCTCTTTTCTTGCCAGAGACACCATTTTTTCTCTCCCAGTTCTCTGATATCCTAAACATCCTCCTTCTTTTTCTTCCTCTCATTTCTTTTTCTGCTGAGAAACATCCGTCTCCCAGACGGCCAGCAGCAGCCTGCCAGGCAACACATTCAGTCAAATTCTCTGAGTTCTGCTCTTTCTCTCTCCCTCTTTCCTGGCCTTTCCTTAATCTCCCTCCAATTTCTTCCTATGTGCAGTTTTTCTCATTCAACACCACTTATGTCCAGCAGCTGTAACTCATTCACATATGTATAGTTGTCAAAGTCAGCAGCTCTGCCTGTCTCCTTACAGGCAGAACCATGACTTTTAAGAGCTGGTCCTACAGACTAATAATTCATAGCAGTTTTTTTTTTAAATTCAAGTTAATAAAACACTTCATAACATTAGCACATTGATCTGTGTAATAAATAGGAGAAGATTCAGCTTGACAAACAGGATTACAATATAAAGAATGTGACTACCAGCAACTCTGGCAATTATTCAGGTGCTGCTGTTTCCCAGACACCCACTTTGTCACTTTGCAAACATATTGACCAGAGCAGTCACTGCAAGGATCAAGCCCAACCCTCCTCCCATCCCCAGCTGCCTGCTTCCAACCCCGTGCCAGGCCAGGTTTCTATGAATACAAGTGATGATCTGACCCAGGATAAAGTTAGCTCTCACCACTCTTCTTTTTTGGGCTAGTGATTAGTACAGACAAGGAATTTCCCAATTCAGTTTGCCACAGGACTACAGAAAGACCTGGGCTGGCCAAGGTAATCAAGCAGCATATGAGTGGAAAATAGGATATATATTATGGTGGTGGCACAGCTCAATTTTTCATGGAAAAATGACCGGACTTCTCCACTCATATTCACTGGGGTGTTTCATCTCCTACACAGCCACCACCTTAGGAAATAAATCTGAGAAATTAAACCTTCAAGCAAGCCAATTTACTTTTTCAAGATTCTCTGGGAAAACCAGCACAAGAAGATTCAAGCAGCTATGATCAGACTGCATCCACTAACTAAGATATCTTGAACACCTCTTCAGTATACCTCTATTTTAACACCACAGCCTGCAGTCTACCGTAAGAACATGAAGGAGAATTAATTAGTCCACGCTATAGCTAAAACTCAGGTATCATGCTATGCACACTACAACACAACTTCATAAAAGAAGGGTCATAATGCCACTGGTTTATGTCAACTGATCCCAGTAATATCATTACTGGGTATAAAACTTTTACAGTTATCACCAGCCTGCTCTGGTTTCAGTAGCATGTGGTAATTTTATCATCCATTCAGCACTATGCAGCAGAACAATGCTTGTATCTAAATGAGGCAGAGACAAGCAGCACATGACTCTTAAGGCTCTTGTTCCTGTCCCTTCCCACAGGGCTGTGGGTCCCCAGCCTGACAGCTCTTGCTCAGGTATGATGTGGAGAGATCAACCATCCACACAGGCTGACAGGCAAGCACTACATGCCAACTGCAGCTGGAGTGCAGGATTACAGTGCGTCATAACACCTGCTGCAAAAGCCCAAGCATTTCCCATTCCTTAACACAGTACTTCCCATTCCTTAACACAGTATTTTCCATTCCTTAACACAGTGTGTCATCTCACCACAAAGATGTGGCCTATCATCACACATCTATATGGACTGGAAAGTCATAAAGTTGCAGACAGTAGGATTACAATATAAGTAGGATGGCTTTCGAAAAAATGTAATCAAGGTCCTACATGACCACACATGACCACAGAGCCCTTCCCACACTTACAGCTGACCAATAAATGCAGCCACAAGCCAAGCCTACCAACCTCAGTCTCCAGTATTCAGGCCTGATGCAAAATCTATTCCCATTAATGACAATCTTTCCATTAAACTCACCAAGTTTTGTAGCAAACATTACACTCTCCTACACATTATCTCTCACATCTTTCACATCCTTGTGACAAGGATGCAAGAGTTTAGTAACTTCTGCTTACATCAACAACTCAGGTAGATAGCTGCAACCACTTATATGGCACATAATACGTATTTTTGGATTTAACACTTTAACTAAAACAACAATTTGTTTCTAAACTCTGATTTGTAGAAATAAGCTTCACAGTCCTCAGATGAGGTTTGTATATAACTGAAGACATTTAACCTGCAGGTTAACTCTACCAAAGCACTTTGTATCTACAGCACTGCATTTTTGGTGTGTTTCCTACAAAAACAAAGAAGTTGTTGCGTTTGTTTCACTATCGCTTTAACAAATTACCCAGTTTGAGTAAAATTAACAGTGGAATACTTCAAACAACCTGACACCTGAAGCATTATGCTTCTCTGCTTAACATCATTTTGTTGAAGGCAGCAATCTGTAAGGCTTGCAGAGATGATTTGTTAGTTGTTTCTTTTAATAGAAAGATAGATAAGCCATCCGGCAAGGAAAACAGTTCCTCACTTATTAATACCAAGGAAACTGCTTTTTCCTCTTCTTCTCTCCTCAGTTAAAGCCAGAAGACGTTTTACTTACAGCGTCCACTTTGACGGCTGACAGCACAACTTCCACCAGGATCAGCAAAAGTCCCGTATCCCTGCAGGGAAAGGTGGATAAGGACGATATTGTTTTAAGCTAGTTCAAAACAAGCACGTGATCACGCTCTGTAGTTAAAGGTGACAATACGACTTTAAAAAAGTTATTTCCAAAAGCCTACCGAGCGGAATTACTTACTGACAAAGGAAAATACGTGCACTGGGAAGCTGCGAGATGTCCATTTTCGCTCCTTCCCTGGCCGGGGGCTCGGCTCAGGGCTCCCTCCCGCCGGACGGCCACCCCTGCAAGGCAGAGAAGAGCCCGCTTGTAACGCCGCTCCCCCCGCCGGAGGTGCCGGGGCTCGGCGACGCCGGAGCAGGGAGCGGCCCCGG
>VZTB01012666.1:1275344-1339960 GCA_013397245.1 Thryothorus ludovicianus
CGCGGGGACGGGGCCCGCAGCGCTCTCCCACGGCCCGGCACGGAGCGCCGCTGACTGGGGAGGGAATAGAAAGCACGCACCCACCCGAGACTGAAAAGTAGCGAGTTGTGTTTTCACGGTAAGAAGTAATAATACTTTAAAAAGTAAAAAGGAAACAATATTTATATTAATTATAGTTTAGAGTTGGCTGCTTGAATTCAAAGTGCTGTGCACACTGCCTTTGACCCCCGCGATGGGCAGTAGGCTGGGGACTGGGAAAGATCTTGTTAATGGTTAAAGTTGAATTTTGGCATCTTTCCGGGTGGGAGTAGATTGTGGCATAGACTTGTAAAATCGAAAGCATGCAAGTAGTCTGAAAGTTTTGCTAAGGGAGCTAATTTTATCACTGTGATAATAGCTATTAGCTGTCCTTAAGTCTAAAGGACTCTTTCCTGGCGCTCCTGAAGTATTTGGGCTGTTCCTTCTGTACCTCTAAGTAAAGGACAGTCGACACAATAATTTGAAATAAATACATTATTTTTTTGTGTCTCCTTATTTCCTTGAATTTGGTTAGGTTGATACTGTGTTAGTGAAATTCAGGAGTGCAGAAAACTTGTCAGTAGCTGTAGACACATGGCTTTTTGTCATGCTTCCTGCAATAAATGTAAGATCTTGTATTAACAGTTCTACCAACAATGAAGGTATGGGAAAGGATTATTTTAAGCTTTTCTGCAATTTCAGATGCAATTAAGTCCTCTAATGAATCTTGATACCTCTGTGTGACCAATGGGATGGTGTGTATGTATTGAATCAACTGAAGTAAGCAATGCACTGAACTTCTGATGTCTTGTCTGTTGCTCGTACATTGATAACACCGGGCTTACTCTGACTGCAATAAATCACTCTTAGGTGAATCCTCTTAGGCAATTCACCCATCACTTGCCATTAAGCTGATTAAACTGTATTCTCTTAAGGGTAAAATTAATTGCAATTAATTCGAGTATTTTGAAGTAAATGATTTACATTTGAGTTCTGAATTTGATATATCTAGAGATAAAATTGACTGTCTGTGAGATACATCCCCACCTTGTGCTGTAAAGTGAAGTCATTGGGTAAACCATGACTGTCAATCAAAGACACAAAACTATGTAGGGATGAGTAGCTAATTAAAAGATAAAGACTTTAGTATCAGTTGTACAATTTGAGGTCTTCTGTAGCAACTGTGAAGAGACTTTGTTCTAGAAGTTCCTTGTCAGTGCCACAAGAAAACACAAGTATGCAATGAAGTTGAGCTCCTTGCAGTTTTGTTCCCTTAGATAAACTTTCAGCTGTACATGGGTGGCCTTTCAGTCAATTCAGTTCTGCATTGTCCCCAGCTCCACACTGTTGCCTGCCACTAGCAACAACACAAAAGGTGATGGAGATGGCTGTAAGCCTGCACCATACCACGTGTGAGTGGTGATCCAGAGGCTGCTTTTCGGAATTCCTGAGCTGGGCTGATGCCTGTGCATGATTGTGGCACGGTAGTGTGAAGCACTCTACATCTGGGCAGCAGCTCTTCTGCTTTTGGAGAGCTGGCAGAACTGACCCAGTGCTCACATTGTCCTCAGATGAACGCGTTCCTACTGTTTACATTTAAAGAGCAGTCGTGTTAGCAGAAGATTGTGTGCTAGGGAAGGCTGTAGCAGTACTCTTTGCAATAGGCTGGATGGAGCTACCACTTTTCTGCAGGAAAAGAAAATCATGCTGGTTCCTTCCTTCCCCAAAGTTGCTTTTATTTACTAGTCTTTTTTTTTTTTTTTAATGTCGGTTGTGCAGCCACTGTCTTTTTAATTGTACCACGGCCTTCATCACAGAATTGGTGAGGATGGTGAGCACCTTGGAGATCATCTAGTCCAACCCCTTGCTCAGAGCAGGGACAGCTACAACAGGCTGCTCGATGCTGTGTCCCACTGAGTTTTGAGTATGCCCAAGGATGGAGACTACTCACCCCCTCTAGGCAACCTGTGTCAGTGCTTAGTCACCCTCACAGTAAATGTCTCTTCATATTTGCTTCATGTTTGCTCTAGGCTTGAGACCATCCATGCCTGTGAGCACAAGCAAGTGCAACAGAAGCAGCTCATGCTGTGTTGGTGGTGGTGATTCTGCAGTCTGTCAGGGCTGACAGAGTGAAAAATTGTTTTTATCTCTGACACATCTGTGATTAAATACATACAAGGAGATTTGGAATGACTCCTCTGACAGAGGCATTTGACGTAGCAAAGCCAGCCCTGAGCCAGCTACTGTCATGGTCACGTGCCTCAGTACAGAAGGAGGGAACTGCTCCGTTGCAGCTCCTGCTGGTTTTAATGTGGCAGCACTAGAAGGTGCCTCTAGGTAGACACTGGAAATTTATTGTTCTTTATTGTGATCAATTGTAATGAAAATAATAATTATAGCTAATCTGGGCTTTTGTGCTGTTTTGCATTCTTTCCAGGAGGTTCGTTTTCTGGTTACAGTGAGAGCAGAGTAGAAGACAAGGGCAGTAGATTAAGATGTTTCCAGGTCAGGATAAAAGACTGCTCCCATGAGATGGTTGCAGGAGAAACTTGTTTTGATGTCTCTCTGCAGGGGCTCTCATTTCTGACACTCTTCAGGCTGCCATTTCCTTTGGAGAAAGTCTGTTTCCTAACATTAGTACTACTTGGTTGAGAGTTGTCAGTGCCATGGAAGTACCTGTTTCATGTTCCAGTACCTTGTCCGTGCTGCTGCAGTGCTGGTCCTTGTGCTCCGTGCAGTGGAGCGAGATCTTCAGCTGCACTTGAGCCCTGGGCTCAGTCACCTTCCACACAAGTGGCTGCCATGTAAACACTGGTGGAATGGAGGAGCTCTCCTGGCCACCACTCTCTCCAAGTTCCCAACCAATCTCCCTTTTCTGCTTTTAGTCTTGGTGGAATGGGTGCTAGGACAGAGCTGAGAGCAAGCTCTATGGAGCTAATAGGGAAAGGCATGCCAAAACACTGATAAAAGCATGCATAATTTTTTCCACAAGGGCAGTGCTGATTCCACTAGTGCTACTTGAGCTGAGAGTGTGGTGGCAACTGGGGATGCACTGGTGGGAGGTCAGGAGGTTCCTGTCCCTGGGTAAGCCCTGTATAAAGAGTGGTCCTGTGTGTGGCCAGGCAGAGACAGCTCTGCTTCAATGCCTTCCTTGCATCACCTCTCCTGTTTATATTTGGAGTGCATTCTGACACATGCAGTTAGAAGCCAAAAGCAAAAGGAATATAATTGCTTCCAAGTAATCTGACCATTTTTTAATTCTCTTTTCATTAAAAATGTGACTTCCTGAGATGGAGGTGTACCGGGCACATAAACGAAGAGCAGGTAAAAAGAATGACCTGGGCTTTTGGCATGTGCTTGAAGAGAAGTTGTATGACTGAGTCTGAGTCACTGGTAGCATTCACTTGGGTATGCTTTTATAGTGAAGTAAGGCAGGGTTGGACCAGTTCATGTCTATGACTGCCATATCTTTGATGCTCAGATACCTATTCCCTGAGGCCATCTGATACCCTTGTCCCTGAATATCCTTAAGGACTTGACAATTCCAAGAGCACATTTAATAAACCCTGGCAAGTGTTAATTCAGGAGGGAGATATGGTCACTCTGGTTTCAAAAATATGGCCAGAAGGGGAGATCCAAATTATTTCTAATGAATGACGCTCCTCATGGGCTAGAAGGCATCAGAAAAAAAAGAAAAAAACAGGAAATGGGCTTGCTTGCCCCTGCCAGGCTATGGTGGAATGTGGGAGTCTGAAGAAGACAGGTGTAGTGCTCAGTTTTCCTCCTGTTGAAGCAAGATGTCATGTCAAGAAGAGGCATAAGAGCTGGGGTGACTGAGGTTACACCAGAGAAGGTCATGGAAGCTTGGGCAGGAGGGTGGCCTTCCAGCTTGTGGTGAGCAGTACTTTCTGGGGAAGTGGAAGAGTGGTGGGCATGGGTTCACCTGTCCCAGCTGGGGGGTTATTACTCAATATGTATACACAGAAAAATGCATGGGCTCTTCTGGGGACAAGGGGACAGGCCTGCTGACTCCCTGATCCCAGAGGAATGTCTTTATATCTATTGTCGTTTCCATCAACTTCCCCTCTCCCTCTGGGCATTTCTTCTACAGCATCATGGCATGGGGTGCTGGAGGTGGGAGAGAAGGGCAGGATATTTTGGAAACGTGCACCTGCCTGCTGTCAGCTGTGTTGGTGAGCACAGTCTCTGAACCTGTTGAGTGTCAGCATACCCAAGTGCGTTCATGGACTGTCACCCCAGACTGCACAGTTTTTGCTTCTGAGTGTTTGTCTCAAATGCCTGCAGGACTACTGCAATGTTTCATTGCAACTTGTCTGCTTGGTGTTTATAATCCTGCGTATCACTAGCTTGTATAATGCCTGAGGTTATGCTGGATGTATATTCTGTCAGTTACCCGGATTATGTAGAGCAATGTAGCACAGCTGCTGCAGGCAGCTAAGACTATTGTTCTAAAATGTCAGAAACCTTCTTTAGGGATAGGCTTAGGAATATTGTTCTTTTTATAGAACTAGACTAAACAAAGGAAGATTCAACAACCTCTACACAAGAATAAATTGACTTACTTCATCAGTGTTTGCAAGTTACATAGTACACCCTTCCCAGAATTTCCGCTGACTTTCCGTCATAAACACTTAACACCTTAACACCTTGCAAGATTTGATCAAAGAGATCATGGGCATGGGCTTTGACGTGAGTGGAAGAGCAACCTGTGGCTTTAGTGAGTAGTTGAAGGTGTGAAATACTGCTGCAATCTAATGATGTTTGTGAGAAGGTAAATTTTTGATTTCTCTGAGTTGTGACTGGTTGGAATTATTCTTGATGATTTAATACATCAGAAAAGTATGTGGGCATTAACACCTCAAGTGTCTTTATGCAGCAGTGACTTGGACAATGTGTCAGTAAAATACAGGACAAGTTATTAATATGTATCATTATCAATATGTAATGACTATCATTTTGCTGTTGTAATCTGAGGTGAGTTACAGTAAAGAAATAGGCGAATATATTCTTCATAAAGAGTATAACTAGTCCAAAAAACTAGTCCATTTTTACCCACTGGCATTTACAAATAGTTATAGGATGAAAAAACCTGTTTAATCTTCCTTTATCTCTGACATACCCTCTTACAGAAGGAGGTGCTTGAATAAACTTTCTAAATTGAAAAAGAAAAGTACAGTGTATATGTTCAAAAGCACTTCAGCTTCCACTCCCTTGTACTTCTACAGTACTCTCTTCAGCTCAGGGCTCACAATTTACCATGTTGATATCTCAAATACGTATTTTTTTAGGAAATCTTTTAACATTGTGTGCTTTCATTATATTTCCAACATGGGCAAGAAACATTGTATGTTACGTTATGTTAGCTCTTCTTAGCTTAGAAGTTTGTGTGGTGGTGGTGCCTTTTTTCCCCTCTGACTTGCCAAGTTATCAAGCATCTGAAAACCTGTATTTGTGGGTTCCAATGAGAATTGTAGTCCTGCTTTTATACCTGTGCTGGGGTGTGTCAGTGACATCAGTGCAGTTCTGGTGCAAGGTGCTGAGGCCTGGGAGCAGACAGCAGGTGCCATGGCACCCAGCAGCTTGGGAATCTGCTTGGGTGGACATGAGTCAGCCTCACAGCCAGCAAAAAACTTCCCTTTTTTTGGCTTGGCTTGCCTTACAGTCCCATAATAAAAAGGATATGTCCAAAAGTGAAATGAGGGAAGCCAAAGAAGAGCTGGAAAAGGAGAGGCTTCCTTCTTGATTTTTTTTTTTTATGTTACCGTATCTAAAGAATGGTATTCTCACACATGTTCTGAAATAAATAGTGTAAGATTTTCCAAGAATGTGCCAACTTAATTTATAAAATGTGTAATTGTGTTTTTAACAAGGTTATTAAGCCACTTTTTTGGAATTTCTTGTCAGTTAAAGGGTTTCTTTGTGCAGATTCAGCTCTCAGATTCAGGAGAATCACTAATCATACTCTGTTCCCCTCCTTTCCTATGCTTTTTTTCTCTCCATATGCATCCGTTGCCTTCACCTTTACTGCTGCTGGCAGACAGCCTCCTCCTCACAGGGTCTGAGGAAGGGTGTGCTTCTTCAGCAGAACAATGTGAAGGACAAAATACAAAGTGCTGTCAAGTGTGTGGAGTAAACAAATTGCAAAGTAATAATTAAGTTTCTTTCATCTTTTTGTGCCTTTCATCTGCTTGTAGCAGTGACAGAGAGACCACATTTTGACATGCAGCTTTTTAAGGTGGCTGAGAGGGAACCAGCAGAAGAAATTATCAGAGTTATAAAAAAAAATCCAATAGTTAGTTTAATACACTGAGATTGGTAGGAAAAACTGGAATATTTTAATTAAAAATCAAGTGAGTTTGTTAATTTACATTCAGAAGAGATGTAGTTTTTTATAGAAGACTGATGCATGGTACAAACTATCCATTATCTTGTCTGTAGATAACGTATACCTTATTAAAGAACATTTCAAATGCTACAATTGGGAAACAGAAAGCTTTTAGATAAAGTCTGTCACTCCCGTGGAGATCCCTGCCCAGCTGCTAAAGTGGAAGAGCTGTGCTGAGCAGCTCCAGTTTGCAAACTCTGTGCTTCATCTCTGAATTGAGATAAGATGAAAGCCACAAATCAGGTTTAGATGTTGAACTTTCTTGAAAGGTGCCAGAAGTCTGGTGGTGTTCCCTAAAATTCCTAGAAAAAAAATTATTTGAGGCAAGTAACATTCATGTCCTCTACCACCTTTGCACACCAGTGTCCATCCTTCTCTCTGCCATGTGTGTTTCAGCTGCTGTGGGATTTATAATCTCTCTGGCTTCATGGGAGGCCTGAGGTTTCAACCTTTCTCCTAGTCAAGATGCCCTCTCAATATATCTTCTGTACATGTGGGTGTTGTCTTAACACAGGGGAATGAATGTGGTAGAGCATTTTTAAATGCTTTAGTGGGAGAATGTGTTCTAATTCATCATAGTCACTGATCAATGCCATTTTTACCTGAAGATTCTTCCTATAGATAATTCAAAATTCATAATGAAGTATGTAATCTTTCATGCAAATAATCACTGACTTAGTGGAAAAGAAACTGTTTTATTAGCTGGTTGTCTTTTAGTAGATGATTTATAGGGTTCTTAGTTTAGTATACAGAAATCAGAATAAGAAAGGCTCTTTCTTTTATTTTTTCTCTTTGTCATGACCAATGTTTCAGTTGTAGCTAAGGGATAGAACAAATTAGCCCATTTTCACTGGATAGCTATGTGCTGACTAGATATTGTAAGTCTTTTGGTCTTATTAGTCTAGTTGTTTATCTAATGGAAGAAAACTTGTTTTCTAGTCTACTGAAGACTTCTGTTGAAATATTTGTTAATTTAAAAACATTGAAACAAATCCTAAGATTGTAATGAAACCCAAATAAGGTTGAAAAATTACACTGCTATGGACTGGTGGAGCTGTAAAGAATTAGAACAAAAGTTTAAAGAGAAATTAGTGCATTAATAGTTTGTATTCATAATGCACATATTAAGGGAAAAATCATCTGCATGAGGGTAGATTGAAGCATTCCAGGAATTTTCATATTGTACTTGGAGTTTGTCCCTTATATGGCAATGGTAAGTCAGTTATCTGCTAGCAGAATAAAAAAAGGATGAGTTCTGGCTGCCATAAAGCCAAGATACATGTGCAAGCACTAATTGTGGCCAAAACTCAGAAGACTTTTTTAGCTGTAAATACACATGTGTTTTTAGCAGTTTCTTAGAATAGGCAAGGAAGACTAAAGCTCCATAGATGCTTATAATGTAACAGCTTTACTTGAGAAAGTTACGAGTAACTTTTTAAAATTTTTTTTTAGCTGAGGTGTATTGACTGGGGCTATATCTTTGTTAAGGACAAAACATTTTTTAGCATCGACATGGAAACTTTTAAAGAAAAGCAGGGAATAGCAAGAAGCATAAATGAAAGTGAGAAGAAAGTAAAAATCTTAACGTAATCCTAGGAAATCTATGTTTTCATCATGTTTGGTTGTTTGGTTTTTTTTTGTTTTTTTTTTTGAATGGCACAGTGATTCTGAGGAGTGAAGGCTGCGTGACAATGATTCTGAGGAGTCAAGGGTGCATGATGCATCTCCAGGGGCCAGAGTAGAAAGCAGGGCAAGAAAAAAGGTCAGGAAAAAGGGAAAGAACTAAGTGCTAAAGCCCTGCACTTCGTTTTGCTTAGCTGGACGACAGCTGTGGGATCTGGCTCTTGGTCCTGGCCACTGCCACCAGTTGTGGGGACCCTCCAGCTGGCAGTCCCAGCCTGGAAAGGACTGTTCTGTGATTGTTACTGGTAAATATCAGCTGGGAGAAGACTTAGACATGGATTCTGGTGCTGTTAATTCTTACGCAATGTAATCCTACTGTCTGTGACTTTGTATTGCTATTTTAAAACTTACTTCCCAGTATGGACCTTGGTGATCCAGCAAATGTTGTACCAGTGCCTAAAGTCATTGGGTTAAATAATGTCTCGGCTCACGCCCTTGAGAATGCCAAAATAATAGTTCAAATCATGCAGAAAAGTAGATCCATCTTTCTGGGAACATGCCTTTGAAAATGTGCTCTGATTCACACTGGTCAGACAAACAGTGGATGCTGATTTCTGATGCATTTTCCAGGAATTATGTGCTTGCTTGGGACAGGGCTTGTGATTTTAAATGGACTGGATGTGTCGTAAGCATGGAAAATCTTTGAATGGTAGCCCCTGAGATGCAGGCAGGCAACTGCCGACCTTGTAGTGATTATAGCTCAGTGCCCTCTGTCCTGCCAGGTGCAGACTCATTTCCTCAAAGTTGCTAATAATTTCAGCTTCCATTTAATAGATTCTTATAGTAGTCAAAGATGCTATGAATGTGGAAAGATTTTTTTTTCTGGAGTATCAAGAAGACCAAAGAAGATGATGTTGACAAAGCCAAAAAACTCCATAGGTCAAAAATTAGAAAGATTATTTTGTGAGAATGCTTCTGTATGCTGTCATTATAAGAATTATGTTTTCCTTTTAGTGCGTTCAAATAAAATCTTTAAAGGAGCAAACCTAGAAAGTGATTGCCTTGTACTTATTTGTGTTCCCACAGCCTTTGCGAAGGTAATATACACATTATAATATACACATACTGAAAGGTGTTTGTTCTAGATGCCTTCCTTACATTCATAAAAACTTTCTCATTGATACCAGAGGAGCTGATGGTGCTAGAATTGATTTGGCAATGTGAATGCCAGAGGAAAAGGTCTGTTTGGTCCTCTAGATGTACTGCTTTGGATGCTGCCAGGCCTGCAGAAAATGCAACTGCACAAAACAAGATTATCTGGCCCAATGCTATCAAGATTAAATGACCTTGTGTTAAGGCCTGAGGTGGCATTTACATCATCCCTGTATAATGAGTTTGGTCCAGAGTTTGCAAATTAACAATTCTGTTCACAACTTTAGTTACTCACACAATATAAGACGTACCTGTGCATTGACAGACATGCACATCTGGACTCTGTTTCAAGCAGAAGACTTTTTATATTTGTTCAATATCAATACATCAATAGCCTTTATTTTAATAGCGTCCTGTTGGTTATAACTAAATAGAACCAATTTAATTTGTAAAATAGAATAGCATGAAGAATTTAATGCAGTGCCAAAACAGTCTGTGCAGTGAGTGTCTTCTGTTGAGCTCAGATTTATTTTAGCTGGACTGTTATCCTGTACCACATGGTTCACAGGCAATTCTTTGTTTTTTGTAAATCCCCATTCAACATCATAGATTAAAGTCTGAACATTTCAAGGCCAAAATGTGAAAAGTTCTGTGTTTCCCTCCCTGAGCCCTCTCAGATGTGTGCCATGATTGGAAGGGTAATGAGCAATTACATGGGATGGGTTTGCACATGGCACAGTGTGTGTCTGTTTTGTCCAAGGGAAATTGTGAAATTGATTGATACGGGAGGCTGCACATGTGATTATGTCATGTTGGGTTTTGTTTTGGTTAATACCCCTACTTTTCTGATAAATGTAGTTCAGCTGTCTAGAAAAATATTTCATAGTTCTGAATCCAGAGATCTATAAATCATATCAAATCAGTCTTGAAAACAGAATGAGGTTTTTTACAAAGTTGCACATATTATTGTATGAGGTACTGCTGAAAAAAATTGGATGTTGTGTGCTTAAAGCACGAGCCTCAAGTGATATAATTGATAGGAATTAGTCATTTGACTAAATTTTGGTGCTGATGCTTCAATATCTGACTGGCTGCAGGAATTATTTAGTGAACCATTAAGTGTAAAACTGGGTCTGTTTTTGGAGAATTCATCAGCTTCTTTAGACTAGTTATTTACCTGCCTTTGTTTGGGAAGGTGGAACGGGACTGTAAAAGAGTCAAGGCACTTTGCATGTTATGATAGCAGGTAGCAGCTGGGTGAAGAAATAGTTTTTAAGTGTTTTGTCTGGGTAAGGCCAACAGCTACACTTTTCCATTCCTCTGTGCCTTCCTATGTGTTCTGCTCTCCCTGAGGGACAGGTGGTGTTTCAGCCTGCTCCTTACACCTGCTTTACTGTGGTGTATGGGAAAGATATGCCAGCTTTTCATTCCTGGCTGGTGCCTCCCACGCATTAAGCCTTGCAGGTGAATCAACACAATTTGCCTTTTACCTGCTGTCAGCACCTGCATTTGAAGCTGCTGAGGCTTGGACTGGCCAACAGCAAGAGGAGCAGCAGAACCCACTGCCCACCATCCCACGGGAGGGGCAGAGGAGCGTGTATCAGCTGGTGGGCTGTACATCCCAAGTCAGATCATCAATCCTTCATCTCTTCCTGTGAGCTCGAGGGTGTCCAGTGAGAGTCCATCATTGCCTGTCCTGCTGGGACTCTCCAGGAGAGCCTGAAGTGGTAGTGCTGCTCCACCCCTTCCTGAAGTTGCCTTTGAAGCTGAGCTCTCAAGCTGACTGCAGTAGGGAACCAGAGCAATGCCAGTTGCATCCCCTTCAAAACCTACAGGCCATGAGAAAAGGGAGGGAACAAGCTGTAAAAAAAAGCCAGAAAATGTCTGTAGGATCTATGTGTTTTTTCTTACTCTTAAGGTTTCTCAACAATTTATTTATGGCATGAGAAATTACTTTGGTCATTGAAGAATTATTACATGCAGAGAAGTAGGTTAGTGGTCTTGATCTGCAAAGTAAAAATGAGTTTCAGCAGCTTGGTTGCCTGAGGATGATTTTATCTTGACAGCCTACAGATGGAAAACAGAGGCTGGTCAGTTGTTCTGTGCCTCTTTTCCTCTCCTACAACCAGCCTTGCCCTGTTCCCCAAATTAAAAGTCCAAAATGTCATGTCTGTAATAATTTTTTCATGCTTGTTTCATTGTCAGGGCTTAGTGATGATGAGCCTATCATGACTTCCTAACAACTCAGTCAATTAAAATATGGCACATGAAAATATATGTTATTGTCTAATGTTGGGAAGCCATTAAAAGCTTCTGGATGTGTTGACAAGTGAGGAACTACTTAGGTGTTGCGATCAAGGTAAATTACCAAGGGAAAAGTGTCTCCTCAGGCTCTCAGATGAGTCATCAAGATTTTTTTTTTAATAATAAAGACATTAACGAAGAGACATCCTTTGGAATGTTATCAGTAGAGTACAAGACAACCTTTTCTGTATAGTTTGGCTTAATTTTTCCCATTGTTAAGTGAACACTTCAAGCTATTTTCAAAGGTGGGGGATGTATTTCTTGGTACCCTAAGTTTTTCTCCTTGTTGCAACTCTTAATATTGCCAAGGAGATGGAGTACATAGTGGTCTTTTAGTTGAGAGGTGATTGCAGGAAAGAGAAACAAAGAATGTGAGGTTGACTGAAACCCAAAAGTTTTGTAGCTATGCCCATCAGGTTTATTATTTCTTTTTTTCAAGAACACCTGACAGTTCTACAGATCACAGCAATTAAAATCCATGTGAAATGTAGGAATACATATGGGCATTTGGGGGGGGTCAAAAATAAAAGCAATTGAAAAGGAGTAAAAGTTGGCTTTCCGTTTTTTTTGGGTTTTTTTGTGTGTTTTGTTTTTTGGTTTGGCTTTTTTTTCAGGCCTTATCAAGAAATACTGGAAAGAAAAAATTTGGGAGAAAAATGCCAAAGAAGTACATATTATGTTTTTGTCTTAGAATAGGCAGTAAAGTAATTGCTAGGGTAATGAAAATGTATTACCACTGCACTTACATTTATCAGAGTTTTTTCTGAAATTATAAATAGTTTGAATAAACAACTTCATTTTGGAACCTGCAGTATCAGCCAAACACAATTCCTGTACACTGCAATCTGTACTATTCTCAGTCCTGTGCAAAGTGTCCTGTTGTGTATTGGCATATTTGTTTCTTGACTAAGACATTTTTATCAAAAACATCTCATTAATTTTTATTATAGAATGAGGTACCTATGCACATACTTGTTTCTGAAATCTACTTTTCTATTTAGAAGTTACTGATACTAATGCCGACACTTTATCTTTTTCAGCATTTTCTTTTTCTCTGTTCTAGATGTATGCCATTGGTGCCTACTCACGGAAGTATGTGCTAGTAGAACCCCCTCGGTATTACATGTAATATTCAAAAGGATTTTATCACTCATTTCATGCAAGCATATCTAGTATGGCTAACTCATTTTAGGACTAGGAGATGCATTATGCATAATGGTGGTAAAACCTCATTTTGATAAGCAGTTATCTGTTCCAGATACTATTTTTTCTTTTCCCCTTATTCTATTTTATTTTTCTTCAGGAAAAGTGTGATACCCTCCTACCCACTCTCCCAACACCTTTAAAACCTGTGGAGAGCTCTCACATCTAATTGAGGACCATGGATCCTGATAGATAATCAAAGAAGAAGAGTTCCAACGAATGCCTTTCTCCTTGCCAATAAAATTGTCATAGCCTGTATTCTGATTCAGTGGTAAAAATAAAATGGCAGGGTTCTTTTTCTGTTCTTTCAGGTTAAATGACAGACTTTCTCACTATGTAGTCTAAGGTTTTTTTTCCATTTCACTTTGTTCGCTGACATGTTCATCAGACCTTTTAGGTATGAAGATATGGACATTGCATCCCGTCCATAGGTGGGGTTTGTTTCAGAGGTAGGTCTCCCACGTTGCCTGTGGACATACACCACGTGCCACAAACCCCTCGAGGGCTGTCATTTTTTGTCTGAAGTTTCCAGTGCAATCATTGTGTCTCCAGTGCTTCCCCTCCTGCTGCACATCCACCTGCTTTCTCAGCTACAGGCAGAACTGCAAACAGGTTGAGGTCTTGAAGGGATGAATCTGGCATATTTGTAAGGAGCTTGGCCTGGTACCAACCTGGTACCATGCTTTCCCTTTCCCTTTTTCCCTTGGGTGCATGGGAGCTCCAGCTGGCTGCCTGGATACCCTGTCTGAGCTGACACATGGATCTCTAGCTCCACGAGGCTGTTCAGCTGCTTATCCCAGTGCTGCCCGAGGATGAGGTGAGCTGGGAGCCCATCCGCTGGGCTGAGGGAAGTGTTGCAGGCAGTACCCAGTGCAGCTGCAGATGAGTGTGGCTGAGTTCACGTGTGGGAGCAGAAATCCAGTCCCTGTTTTGCCACAGGCTCCTTTGGCAGCCCTAAGGCAGTATTTTTAGCTTCCCTGTGTCTCCCTTTCCTAAAAGTGAAGTAAGGAGAACAAAACCTCCTAATATTCAAAGTGAGATATAAGTAGGTTGTGGGATATTTTGTGATAGGGATTATACAAAGCTTGAAAATGTGTAATAAAAATGAATTTGATTGAAGATTAATTTCTCAGTATGATCAGCTTCAGGAATAAAAGGAGTTCACAGACTCAAAAGTTGGCAGCACACTGATCCTCATGACCTAACATGTAACTCTGGGCTGCCAAGCTTTTTCCTGTATTGGCCCTTGCTGCTCTCATTTTAGGTGTTTCTGCAGTAACCACAGAGACAAAAACTTTAAATACAGAGGCTAAATATCAGAATGGGAAAAAAGGCAAATGATCAAGGGGAATTTTATGATGGATTTAGTATAGTGTACCAGCTTAACTTGAGATTTCTATCCAGTGATTTTGGCTATGTCTCTCTGCTCCTTGTGGAGCACAAAATAATTACAATATATTTACAAGCATATTTTCTAAATTGTTTCTGCTTAGGACCCCAAAACAGAAAAATCTTGGTTTTTCTACCAGAACAGGCAAGTATTCACAGAATTATGTAGATGAGTAGGAGAGAAAAATAAAAGTATTAAGACAGAATAGTTTTAAACCTGCATACCTTATGATGCCTGCCAGTGTTTATGAGGCAAAAACAGCCAAGATCTCCATATAAATTTATTTTAATGATTAAAAAGTCTTTTGGAAATGGAAATTGCAACTTTTAATTTTTTTTTCCAGTTTAACATGAAATTCCTCTCCAGTGAAAGAAGGGGAAATGAAGTAAATGAATAAAGGAAAGGCTTGCCAAACAATGATAAGCTTTGGATTGTTGTAAATAACTGTAAAAAGTTTCATGTCATTATAGGAGAATGTTACCTGTTCTCCTCTTCCTTCACTGCTAATTGAAAGTAGGGGGAACTGATTTTATTCTTTAGTTACATTTACAGCATGGAACAAGACAGGGAATCCAGGCTGTTCTCAGCTGGATAACAAACAGTAGAGCCATTCTTTTGGTCTGAAAACCCTGACCTCGTAGGGAAAAGTGATCACGCTGCTTCCAAAATAGGCACATCTGTATACTGTAGTACTTTGTCTCTCAGGGATACTTGATGTGTGCTCCACCAGTGGAAGAATGGGTGAGGTAAATGTAGAGTTCCATAATAAAAAGCATGAAACTACACCTAATCCCAAAAATTTTAGACATCCCTGGGTGTTTTTTATTTAGAAAAGTTCATGTCAGTCTTATTTTAGGAAGTGCAGCGGACAGCTTCTATTCTTCATTCTCCTCACTACTTGTAGTTTTTGGTGAGCACTTAAATATTTTACCTGTCTTAAATACACTTACAAATATTAAATTACTCTATTGCATCATTATGAAAATAAATTTTTCTGTATGCATGTGCTGAAATACAGAAATTGAGATGGAAAAACAAAGCAAACATCCAATCAGTTGACTTCACTCTCATTTTGTGTTGAAAATGCAATGCTTTTGAGATACCAGAAAAAAACATTGAAATATAAATGTGGTTATAAAGCAAGGGATGGATTTGGCTTGACTTTTGTAAGCACTGTTTTTTGCTTGTAGACAATTTTCCACGAGGAGCTGAATAGGGGAGCTCCCAGTCACTGTCAGCTCCTTGACCCAGTAATATCAAGTATCAGTGAAGTAAGTATAGCAGGACCCATTGGTGGGGAAAAAGATCTGCTGCCTTTCCCTAAAGAGTAATAAGAACAAGCAGCCTTCTGAGCAAGCCTTTGTGCTGTCAGTGTAGTAAGATTAGGAGAATAGTTAACCACACCAGCAAGGTATTGGCAGTGAAGGTTTTTAGTCTCTGTTGTAAATGTTTTGTGATTAATTTAACAGGGTTGGACAGGCTAGGGAGCAGGTTGGACTGACTTGCTGGCTGGTGCTGAAGCGGCTGTGTCCCACAGGGCTGCCAAGAGACATTTGCACTCCTTTTTCTCGTGTATGTCAGCGTCAGTGGTGGTTTTGCTGTGAGCTGTAGCCCAGTTCAGGCCGGCTGGTTCCCAGTGTTGGCTCCTGGAAGGGCTGGCTGCGGGACGGCCCTGGAGAGGGAGCGGGAGCGGGGCCAGACCGCAGCTGTGAGCAGCAGCAGGAGCTGGGGCTGTGCTGCAGGAGCTGTGCTAACCGCAGCCTCCAGGTGTGGTTTCACCGCAGAGCTGGGCTCACCTAGAGCGGGGCTGGAGGATGAGTGGGGCTGACCTTCAGGTCACAGCCAGATATTAGTTGGCTTCTCCAAGCTGCAGCCTTGCTTCCTCTCTAGCATGATTGCATATGAAGGGGCTGTGGCCATTGAATGTATGATGTATAATCAAATGCACTTCTTTCTCACCACTGGCCATGATGTATTAATATATCTTCCTGCAGAGAAAATGCATAAGGAATATTCTGTTTTCATAGTCAAGCTCTGTACAACCTAAACATGGGCCCCTTTTGCATCATTCTAGCCTTTAATTGCTTGATGGATTTCACAGGATCACATCTTATTCAATACATGGAACAGAATGTGCTCGCTGAGCAAAGGAAGATGCAGGAATTTTTTGCCTTTTTGGACTTGTTTCTTACTTAAGATCTAATAATCAAGTTGTGCTTTGAAGGCAGAGTAAATGCATTCAGCTTCTCATGAGCTTCCTATGGCATTTATCACTGTAATATCTGAATGTTTTGAGAAAGCATGTGCTGATTTTTATATGCATACTCCCTAGAAGGAAGGAGGCAGTGTATTGCTCCACTCAGTTTCTTTATCCCATTCTGCCTGTGCAAGCCAGAGTGGTGCTTTAACTTTTCCTAAAGATTCCATAGCTATTTGCTGACTCCTTGGGAGAGGAAGCCTGGAGAAGGTAATGTCAAAAGTACCTCCTAATTAGCATTCAGTAGCATTTCATAGTCTACTTTTAACACAGTAACTTCAGCTGAAGCCAGGACCTTGAGATCTTTGGTTTGAGAAAAGATCCAACACCAGACATGTAGAAAAATTGGGGAACGTATAATTAGTGATTGCCTGTGAAAAGTGTGGAAATGATTTGTGCAGCGTCTTCAGTTGATTTCATGGGAGAGGCAGGGACTGGATCCCATTCTCCAGGGCACCAGTCAACTCTGTTAACCAGGAAATATCTTTCCAGTTGTCTGTCTCAGCTCTCTGAGCATCCTCCACCACAGCAGCAAGTACGCAGCAGACATGCAGGCAATCTGCTTTAGAATTGCAGAGCCTAGTGCTGAGATTTCACATCCTTCATATTAAATGGTCTGAGTAGGGCTGGTGCTGGCCAGGAATAGCCGTGCTTTCTCACAGCTCATACCTATTTTCAGAAAGGATAGATGTTTTCTACTAGATTTCCTTGCTGTGTCTTGCCAGGCAGGAGAAATGCAAGGCAGAAGGGATGATGTGACCTTGGTCAGGCCAGGCTGGTGTGGAGGGCTTGGGTTGCCTCAGAGCAATAGTAATTTAATGACTGCAGCCTGTCAGGAGAGCAAAAGAGCTGCTTGAGAAGAAAGGAACCTTCTACTCAGTGCAGACTTGTATGGAGCTTTCACAGAACACCCTTCATTTTCATTTCCTAACTTTAACTTGGAAGGAGAAGACTGTAGATTTTAAACCTCCAAAAATAATTCAAAGAACAAATGAAGTTGATTAAAAAAAAATTATTTTTCCATTTTGACTCTTGAGAAAGACAAGTTCTTGTGCCCCCATGTATTTGACTGTTCTTTTGATCTTACCCATCTTTCTTCACATGAAACCATTTGACCTTACATACACTGGCAGGCCTACAAGCTTTGTCTGCATTAAGCAGGAAAAGAGTAGGCAGCAAACTACAGGTTTTGATGTTAGCATTGTGTATATTGGAGTATTTTGCCATTTTAACTGCTGGTGAGCAGGAGTTCCCAGTTTACAGCTGCTTAATCTGTTTGATTACAAATGCTTAGTCTGTGCTTCTCCTTTGGTGTTCCTTCCTTTCTGTTGAACCATTGCCAGATATAAAATTCATATGTCTGAAAACATGGAAGAGTTCATGGAACAACTGTCTTTTCCCCTGGAAATAGTTCAGTGGGCTTTTGCAATTGGTGGGGTTCTGTATTGTGTTTATCTTTGTCTCCTTCTATCCTTAAAATTGCTGTGAGAAAATAAAAAGGTCAGATGCTGAAGGACTTCCTTGCAAACCTGCTTTCTATGTCCTGAATATGGAGCTTTTAAAACTGGCTAAAAGCTGTGTTGAAACAACTGGAGAATGATAAAATCTATGAATTCAGATGAAGCAATGGTGGAACAGCAATATGGTTATTTTTAGGCCTTATGTACACAGATGCAGTTTTTTGGCAACCTGTTTTGAATTATCTTCAGTAGTAGAAAATTGTGTATTACTGTTAACTGTGTAAAACTTGAGGTTTTCCTAAGCATGTTTCTCCTTAGAGAGTATCTTTCAGAAGATCAGCATTGGCACTGTGACAAGACCTGTCCTCCTACACGTGGTGCCTTCTATGTACTGTTGGTGGAGGTAGCCCCAGGCATCTGCTGATGGCAGGGAGCACCTTGAAAGTAATCACACACCTGGTGTGCACTATGCGTGTATTAACCACACAGTGTATTGGGAGATTGTTCTAATTACTTGTTTAAAGTGGTAATTAATTAAAAAAAAAGTCTTAAGTTGTCCAAAATGATCATTATATACCTCTTCTGAATAAAGTGATTTGACGCTGTGAAGCTGGGTAAGCAGTGTGATGTAATTTTATATAGCCTTTAGGACAAAAAGAAATGTGTAGTTTTCAATCTGCTGATAAGCTGAGCAGAAGTACAGTAGAAGGTAAAAATTAGAAGTTCCTGCTCTACTGGAGTTCTGTGTTCTGATTTTGCTAAATGGAATCAGTAAATACTGATGAATAGTTGCAGGTGAGTAGCATAGCATAAGCACAGTCTACTAAGAATCACTAAAAAGTTTGAGGAACTATGGGTTTGGCTGCTTTGGCTACTGTTGGTGTTTGAATAAGAATTGTTTTCCTTTTATTCAAAGAGAACAAATACTAGGATTACATCACGTCTTTTAAACATTTATAGATGTTATGACTTCCATAATGCATAAAACTGCAAGGAAAATAAGTTGTACTTCTTGAACAGCAAGATTTAAATTTCTCACTGTTGGTATTTCACTGGTTTTTAGGACCAGTTCTTTTGAAAGAGTTTTGCTTTTAATATAAATGATCAATTGTTTTACATTTTCAAAGGAATAATAATGACATTGTGTTGCATTCTAGATAGTTTGGAGTTTAGGAATGCGACTTTTATTTTAAGGTTGCATGGGATCTCCCAAAGGCATTTCACTTTTGACCTTTAGATGGAATAAATGGATGTTCCCTCTTTGTAAAATGGACAGAGCTTGCTGGTGGAGTGCAAAGGCATTTCTTATTTAGCACAAAGTCGAGCTTTATGTGAGGAATTAGATATACAGATTAAACAACAGTACTAAAATGAAGTAATGCCAATATAATGCCAATCTTGTTTTCACCCTAAGTAAGTTTACATTGTTAGACTCAGACTGCTAATGTACATCTGTGTTATTAGCTCTGCCTTTAGCTTCTTTGCTTCTAATTTTCCATTCACAATTTCATAGCAAGAGATGCCTGTGCATGTATGTGTATGCTGAGGGTCAGTCTTTATTTCTGCCAAAGTCTGGGGTATCTATATTGTGAGGTTGTACTTATATTTGTTACCAGATGTGTCTAATTTTCACCATAGACCAGTTTTGATTGTACATAATAAGAAATAGGTAGATACCTAGACTAAGACTTCTGCAGTACATAAACTTTGTCTTCCTTTTATTGTGGTGTTTCTAACATGATAATTTTTTCAGCTGCTCTTTGGGCACTGTATGCGTGGTGGTTTTGTGTAGCATTAGTTTTTAAAATAAAATTTGTGTACTATAAATGAATTTTAAATGTTAGAGAAAGAAGAATAAAAAAAAATTACCATACATTGGAAGCAGAAGATGAAGAGATTTATTGTGATGCTCAGGAACCTGTAAAAATGCATTCATAGCTGTGAATCAGCTTTTTTGAAGTGCAGAACCCATCAGAAGGAGCAGGCTAAGCAGGCTCTGGACTGGCCAAGTGGTTTGTCCTGCTTTCCAGCAGTGGGATATGGCCCTGAGTGGTGACCATGGTTTCTGTCTTCAGTCCTGCCCACCCCAGAAGAGCTGTATGCAGATGAGCTGTACCAGTGATCACTTCTCCTGGCTAGGGATGTGGCCAGGCCTGTTCAATTTTGGTTGAACAATACCACAAGGAGGAGGTATGAATGTTGTTTCCAGTTATTTACTGTATATACAAAGCAGGTCAAAGTGGCATTTAAATGTCTACTTCCATTTTCAGGCACCTGGTTTAGGTGTACCAACAAGGATGACAAAACTTTTCAACACCTTTACTCTCTCTCACCTCACTTCTGCTGGACCTGCATAGTTGAGGGAAAAAAATCAAGCAAAAGTATTGTACAGATAAAGTATTAATCATTCACTATTATCTGTTACTTTGAATCCCAAGTGGTATTGTTTGGGGTAAAGTATATCCCAAGGGATGAGTACCTCAGTACTACAGTGCTATGCATTTGCTTTTTCAGGAAAGTTATAAGTGAGTTTCAATATTAAAATGGATTCAGTTAAAATTTTTCAACATATTTAGGTCAAAATCTCAATCTTGCACAGGCACCATTTCGCTAAGATACAGGACATTCTGGCCTGAAATGCATTTCACAGAAGCAAGGTCTTTTGAAGAGCAGATGCTTCTAAAACTGTTTTTAGAGGCCTGAGCTTTGAATAACCCCAGTTAAGTGCAAATGATTTCTTTGTTTCACTGAACCTCTTCACCTTTGTAGTTTGAGCCCTATTTTGTATTTAGATGAAAGAATTACAGAGAAAGTTAAAACTTCCAGGCGCAATAGTACCTGCGGAGTTGCTTTTGTAGGTGAGAGATGGCTCCTGCAGATGAGGAGAGAAAGGATGCCTTTGTGTAGGCTCCTGCCTTGCTGTTTTCCTGTGACTGTTTTGTGGATACACTCTTGAGCTTTAATGAGCTTTCTATACCACTTGCTCCCAGTGCTGGGCTCTGGTGTTGTGAAGAGACTGAATTCTCAGCTGTCTGTCTGCTGTTGATTGTATCAAAGGTAGAAACAAGGGAGGGAGAGACATTTCACTTCCAGGTGTCCTTCTTAGCAATTAAAGTGATAAATAGAGAGAGCATCCAGCCTGGCCATTGCTTATGCCAAGCACGTTGGACTAGGCACCAATACAACTTTGTGCTGGTGAGGACACAGAAAAAGGAGTGTTTGTCATTGATTTGACTTGTCCTGTGGGCTTGGAGTAACACATTTGTCTGATAGTCAGGGATATTTTTATTTTGAAAAGCTGTGGAAATGCTTCTGCAGCTGTGCAGCTTTTCATTCTGATTTTGTTTATGGGAGAGTGGAAGGGTGAGTATGGTTGTACAAAAAAAATTCTCAGTAACCTGTTTTGAGCTATAGGCGTATGAATCTGGGGAAGATTTTTTTACCTTAAGGAAGTATGAGTGTGTTAGAATAAACAGGTGGAAAACAGGAAACAAAAGCAGTGGTAGAGCTTCTAGTTCCCTCCATGGCACGGGGGCTGGGGGACCAAACCATGTCTGTGTAAGGTGATGGTGGGAAGCAGTGTGAATCAGATGCATCCAAAATACAGTTTCCTGTTTTATAGAAGCAAGTTCAGTGATTCCCCTCTCTGTGTTGGCTGCAGAAAAAAAAAACATTCTTGCGTTCTTCCGAGTATTTAACCCGTCATCCAGTTACAGTTGTGAAAAATACAAAAAGATTGGAGTCCATAAAAGGAGATAATTTGAAGTTAATAGGGGCAGCTCTGTGTCACACAGAAATGGAACGCAAGCTGTCATGCCTTTCACTCTTGTGTTCTGCTCTATTAAATTAATCTGCCAATTTAATTCATGTCTGTACTAAACAAAACTTTACATGACATAACAGAAATTAGCTTGTGTTTCTGCCTTCTAGCCTCAGCTCTTTTATAATGCTGTAACTTTCTGCCTGCCTGAGGACAGCAGAGTGAGCCTCAGTGTGGGCTGAAAGGCAGGAGATTGAATACTTGAAGCTAAAAGGTTGCCAAAATGTCCACCCTGCCTCTGCTGTGCTCCCTGATACAGATTAACCTAAAGTGGTTAAATATACAACTTGATTTATGATGCACAAAATTGCTTCAGCAAATGAAAGCTACCTAAGCTGGTCGATATAGGATCTTTCATTGCCCTTTTTTTGTTTTTTTCTTTAGTTAATCAGTTAGTACGGTAGTTATTGAAGTGGTGCAATAAATGAAATTTTGTGCATCTGAGTGTGTTTGATGAGCCAGGAGCATCAAAGTCAGGTGAGGCTGATGATGATTGCTCTTAAAGTTTAAGGCAAATGGATTTTACAGCAGGGAACTGCATGTGAGAAAAAATTTACTTTAAGTCTCTGGAACTGAAGATTAGAGAGGAAGCAGCTGTGCCCAGGTGGCTGATGGCCATGGCAATGGAGCTCTTTTGGAAGTTGGGATGCCCTTGGTGCTGGGTGCTGTGCTTTCCCTCCCCTCCATTGCTTTACTATAGACAGGTGGGACATGTGGGGCCCTGGATGCCCAGGATAAAATCAATTCTGTTTGGAATGGCTGCCATGTTTCTGACCTCAAAGAAAGTGGGGGACACTAGTAAGCCTCTTTTTTGTCCCTTTTTTCCCTGAGAGATGACCCTGGAGCTGCTGTGGGGATGAGGGTGACAGCGTGGACACAAGGGAGGGCAGGAAAGGTGACTGAGATGGTGGGGGTCAAGTGAAGACATAACAGATGGGGGCCCTAATATTTGCAGCCTTGTTAGACTGACCAAATGTGAGTAATGCTTGGAAGACTAATGGTCAGATGCCACCACTGATCTGTTAATTGAAGATGGCTTTTGTCTTAATCTCCTGTATTGCAACATGTTGGAGATATGCGTCACTAGATGTTTACTGTTGAAGATTACTGATGTTCTTCCAGACTGCCTTGTGTATGCTCAGTTTTGAAGACTTGAGTACAATTGTTCCATTGTGAATTTTAGAAACATATGTTCAGGGATGTATATCTCATATTCCATTTGTGCAGCTGCAAACAAAAACTTGGTACTATCTCTTACTAGAGAGCAAAAATAAAGGACATGCTGTACCCATGGATGAGTCATGATTCATTTATGTTCTATGAGAAATTTTAAATGCTATTGCATGACCTTTGTCATCTTTGTGTACAGTGGAAAAAATATGCCAAGCCAGGAATATCAATGAAAGTCTTCCCAATAACCAAAAACAGGCAAGTAAGCTCCCATTGGTGTGTTTTTGGTTTTTTTTTTTTGTTCTTCACTAAATGAGTCTTTACTGTGGAACAAATGATGATGACTGCCTGAGAATTTGCAAGCTAAATAAGCTTTGAGATCATACAGCTTCCTAGACTAACCATCGTTATCTGATCTTACATCAAAAGAATGGGTTTTTTTTAGTGGGCAAACTGAGTCTGGAGCAAACCCATCTGCTTTTGTGTTTTGAATTAAGAGTTATTTATTTTATTAATTAGTGGGTGATTTGGATAATGCATTTATTACAAATGTTCCTGTAGCCATGCCCTGTTCATCTGGTGCAGTACTGAAATGCATGAACGATGGTAGAGGAAAAATCAAAACTTCACACCTAGACCTGAAATAAAGCTAGAACATTTAGGACAAGGTACATCTCCTGGGTTCATTCCCTCACGACATCTCCTGGGTTCATTCCCTCACGTGCTTCAAGTAGTGTTATTACCCTACTGTGTAATGCAGCAAACATTTCTTATCCACCCCCTTTTTCCCCAGGCATCTGGGATTCTTTTTCATTGAGAGTTAATGTTTGGCTTGGAACTAATCTAACAGCTTACTACAGCTTGCTCTGTGGACCCAAGCATACTCTGTAATGGATTAGATACATGTCCTTAGAATAGAAGGGATAATGTGTCTGCTGTCCAGGGATATTTGTGGGGGTGGCAGAGCAATTGGAATGGACAGATAATAAAATGCTCTTTCATTCATGTGAAAATTTTCGTGAAGTTTCACAATGCATATTTTCCCAGTCTGTGTTCTTGCCATACAGTTTTTGTTACTTAATATCCTGTTTATTAACATACATCCTACAACAAGCTATAATATAAGGACATACCAGTTACATTTTGCATAGGAAAGTGGGAAATTAAAAGTAACTTCTTATGCTGAAAAGGGACATTTTAAGAGTATTGGTCTATTGATACAAAAAAAAGGGAATTTTAGGGACATGGGCCTTTTAGATTTGGTTTTCATCCATTCAGATGAACTTTCAGAGATTATGAAAATGGTGTAGAATTGTGAAATGTGGTTGTTGATGATTGTGAATGATAGTTTTAATAATTTCTGTAAAGCGGAAGAGGTAGAAAGTACTTGGAAAAATAAAGTCGAAGTAGTGTGTCTTCAACAGACTCTGGGATGCTTTGGTAGGATCTTGCTGGAAGCGAGACTAAACAGTTAGTGTTGTGCTTTTAAGCAGCATAAACTGTACAACCGCAATGGGAAAATCAGAAAGTGTAATCAGAAACTAATTGAGAGATGCACTGAAGAGATTGAGGGAGTTGGGGCACATTCCACAGAAAATGGCACTGGGGTCAAATTACTACGAACCTTTATAAGTAAGTACCACGGGCATATAGGGACAAACTTGGAAAGGGATGGATGAAATAAAAGGATCTGGAGGCACAATAGACACTCCTTGTGCTTGCAGATGATAAGAGAAACCCAAAAGGCAAGAAGTTACACCTTAGTAAATGGCGATGAAAACCTTATTGACTGAGGCTTGTATGTTCAGGTGGTTAATGCATGCATCATCAGGAGTCTGAGCTAACCTGGGGAGGGAGCAAGCTAGAACCTACTTAAATAGGATGGTTATTTTAAAGTCATTTGACCCCCATGACTCAGACTCATGGCATCACTCACAGTCTAGTTTTTTTAAGCTGCAGAGCCATTAGACGAAGCAGTGTCTCTCTCCTGCCCCTGCCCACTCCCAGGAGCTTACTCCTACTCCTGAACTCTGCCCCTTCTTGTGCTGCCACAGGAATTCATCCAGTTATGTGGCAAAACAGGGCAGGGAGTTGATTTGGCTCAAAAGTTTTGATGTTTTAAGAACTCTTTGTTATGTTAGTTTTTGGAAAACTGCTTTGCACACTTTTGCTGCTGGTAGAAGAGCATCAGGGAGAGGTCTACTTTCAGTGGCTGTGCTTATATCAGCTGTTGGTTGAACCTACGGCACTGCCTCATGAATGTAAGCCTGAAGTTCCAGCATATAAGAACTACCAGGGTGTAGCAGTATGCTATGCCTACATTGGCTCTATCTTGTGTTACTGTACTCTTGTTACTTTGGCTGTAATTGCCCTGCTCTGAGCCAGTTCAAGTTTCCTAGTCTGTGAAAAGCAGAATTATTCTTTTAAAAATAGTCTTCTTTTTAGGGGGGAGAATGGGATGATTCCTTTATGGTGGCAGTGACTGAGTGAGTTGGCTGAGATAGACTCAGCTCCACCTTCAGTGAGTGGGCTGTAGCAGTCTCACAGTTGTCAGCAGCTACCTACCTTTGAGAAGTTACGTGACGACAGAGAAGCTGTAATAACCCCCTTTAAATGCTGGGAAAGGAATACCTGTGACCTTGTTCATACTACTCAGTTTTTCTCCAATTGCCCAGAAAGATCCCTGGCCGACTAAACAGAGTGGAAGCACCCATGTAAATAAACATAAATAAACATAAATAAACACCCACGCAGCCCATGCTGGCACCAGCTGTATTAGATCACCTCCGTGGCTCTGTAACACAGTAGCAAGTAGAGAGTGGTGAAAGAGCAGATAACAGTAATTGATTTCAGTAATGATTTTAACAAGTCTCATCTACTTTGTGATGCAAATATCATATGTAAATGTTGGGCCAAATGGCAGAGGGAGACAGTAACACACCGTCCTCCATGGGAGGCTTGTGTATCCTGTCTGGAAAAAACGGAGGGACATCTCTTCTCTGAAATGCAAGAAAAGAAAAAAAACCAAAAAACTTAAGCTAGCTAAAAAGTTGTTTGTAAGTGGGTAAGAATAAATTCTTTCTGTTCTCCAGGTAAGACAAGGATCATCAAATTTCTAGGAGAAGGATTTGGATTGGTCACTAAAGTACTAAGTTTTAGGAAAAACCAGACAAGCACTAGGCAGAGGAAGTATAGTTGATCCTCTCTTGAGACAGTAGGCTTAGTAGCTTCTTGAGTTCTGTTCTTCAGATACTATTTTCTAATATTTCAACTTAAAGAAGAAACATGACTCTTAACTACTAGTATACATCAGCAGAAATTCAATGTGTCGACAATGAGCTACGAGATACCTTCAAGGAAATTTATTTTGCTTCAGAGGAGCTGAAGGACTGTTAGGCATTATGTGATGTCCTTAGTTCTCTCAAATGTTGGCAATTAAACTGTTTCAGTGTGTATCAATTAACACCTGGGAAACTAATCAAACCTATTCACATGCTATATTCTTATGTTGCTTCATTCTCCATCTTCCCTTTGTAGGATGCATAAGGGAAGTGCTTTTCAAAAACTTTTTTGTTTGTTTGTTTCAAGAAGGAGGATATGCTTAAGCAAAACAGCTTTGCTTGAATGCACCTCAAGCTGCCTGAAAAATAAATGTGGAAAAGATTTAGAGGATCTTTAGGTCTTTTTTGCGGGGTTATGTGCCAGATGGAGTGCCTAACTGCCTGCTCCTCCTGACCCTTAGTTTACATTTTATTCAAATCTTGGGGAAGAAAAGTGAAAAAAAAAAAAAATAAGGAAGAAACATTAGTGAAACTTTTACTTTATCAGAGAAATTGGAAATTTAAAAAATATGCTTCATTAAAAAATAAGTCTTTACCTCTGTCCAAAGCTGTTCTTTCTTGGTAGCCAAATTTATTATTCTCCACGATTCTTCATATTGCCTATAACTGAATTTTTAATCATCTTTGAGACTGAATGCCTGTAAGAGTTATGAGGCAGTTTTGAAAAACTTCAGTGAATGTGGTTGAACTGAGTGGGGATCTGTTTGGGAGCAGAGAGGAGTTTAATGTTTCTCAGGGTGAGGGATGTGTGCTGCCAACATGCCAGTCAATGTTGAAGAAAATTCCAGTGTCTGAAAGGCTCTTTCCTCACCCTGCTTGCTTACCCTCCCATGTAACACAGCTTTTCAGCACTTCTTACATTTTACACAAAACATATGTATTGGGAGAGTTTAGCAAGAAGACAGAGCCAATATATTGTTCTCTTAATTTGGTTCTCATATGGCCTTGAACGTATATGCAGCTTGCATTAAATTACATGAACCATGGATTTAGTGTTTCAGGGTGAGTTTTTTAAGCATTGTATTTGTTATGAAGATAATGCTTCCCCTAGTGGGAAAAGGAAAACTGTATTGTTACACTGACACATCTCTGTAATTTGAGATGACATTTCTTTTCAAAGCTTAGACTTTGAGTGTGTAATTATAATAAAACCCCAGATCTTTGGTATTCTAAACTGCAGGCAAACACAGTTCAATAGAGGGATGCAAACAATTATTTTTTTAAGTATTTTTCATCATTACTTAGAAGCCAAAAGGAAAGAGATGTGTTCCTCCAGTGCTTAAAATCTACAAAAACATGCGAGGCTGACTCATGAAAGTTAGCTAAGATGAGAAGGATTCTTGATAGCAAACAAAAAAATTTACCATCTGTGAATTTAGAACATAGGATTGGGTGGCAGCCCTATGTTAAGTGTCAACACACCCAGACTGGAAAAGCCGGGGATGAAGAAAGACCTCCCTATGGTACCTTCTCTTCATTTAGTCCACAGTCCTGACCCAGTCTCAGTTTACTGCTCCTCTGTGGCCTATCTGGGGACTCCTCTTTTTTCGCAGATCACCTTTTCTTGATCATCTCCTACTCACCAGTTCTTCTGTGAATCAAACTCCTTCATATTCTCCAGTTCTCCATACCTGATTCTCGCACCTCTGCTGTCTCATCAACAGGAGACTCTCACAGTTCCCTTTCTGAGGCTACCCTTGCTTTATCTGCCCTGGGTTACAGCTAGTGACATCTTCACCTTTTGCTAGGTACCATGGTCTATTGCACTCATCCAGGCAGCCTCTTCAGTCTGTCCTCTTATCTGGTCCTATTTGTCACAGAAAAAAAATCTTTCCTTTTGACTTTGCCATGCTGCCCAATGTATGTTGCTCCTGGCAGGTTGCTTCACTTCCCTGGGATCATGTTAGTCATAGTTCAAAGGCTATCTTTTAAATTTTTTTTACCCCTGCTGATTCTCATGTCATTTAATTATGTTGGTACTTGAAATGAATGAATATTTAAAGTACTTTTTTGTTGTTTTTAAATTAATTGTCTGGTTAAAGCCAGGATACATGATGCTAGGCTCAGAGTAGTGCTCATCCCAGTTAGGGATGTAGCTCATCTTAAACTTGCTGTTCTAATGAACATTGTTTTTTTTCTTACAAGTATCCTCTCTCATCTTTTGGTTAACCTTGTAAAAGGAACTATGGAAACAGGTATGCTCTGATTACTATTTCAGTAAATTGATGACAATACAAAGAGATAGTCCATTTGTCTAATGAATGCTGGTTGTGGAAGCTTAACTGATGTGTGCCTTCAGGGGAATTAACTGGAATTAAATCTGTATATTGTGAAGGTCCACACATAATAAGTACAATTTTTGCCTCCACTGACAGGAATATCCCACTGACCAACTGAACTTCCAGTTCTGTCAACAAAGGAAATATAGTGAAGGATTGTTATTATATTTTTTATTTCCAGTCATGTTGTTGTAATTCTTTCAGTAATGAAAGACAAGTGTGCCATGATTTGGAAATATCTTATATATCCCTACTTAATACTTATGGCCTGGCAATGACTTCACTCCTGGGAGAAGCTGTTTCTCATGCAACTCTCCTAGAAGTCAAAGGTTAAAAAGCTATATAGACAAGTGGTGGCATTTAAGAAAATTTCACAGTGTCATTTGAACCAACATAGTTAATACTGTGTCAGAGTTTACAACATTTCCTGTTTTTGGTGCTTTGTAATTGTAATCTAATATCTTTTGGTTTGGAGGAGAGATTAAATCATTGCCAGGGACTAGTTTTCAAAAACTGAAAGTACATGAAAAGTCAGCTGGTTTTGCTTGAAAGTGAAAATATGAAGTGGAGTAAGTTTCTATGTTGAAGTGAAAATAGGAGGACAAATATTTCAGTAGTCACTGAAAAGCAGTTGTTCAACATACACCTCTCTAATGTTTTTTCTGGGTAGAGGCTAAGGCTTTGTAGAAAATTTATTTCTGTAATAATGCATTTTTATAATACATTTCTGTAATACTTTATGTGTCACTTTGCAAAATCCTGAAAGTACCTTTCAAGAATTCTTAATCTAATGCCTGAAAGATGCATTTATTTTTATGACAGATTTATTATTATGTACATTGTCCAGGTACTGCATTTGCATTGCTACAACAGCTCTTGTCCCTTTGTGGTCATCCAGGTCCAAATCTGGTCATGCTACACAGTTAAAGAATGTGAATTGGTAGAGCAAACGAACAACTAAATATTAATGGTTCTGCATGCCTTTACAAGGTGGAACAAATCTGTCACATTACCATACAAGTAAGCTATAAAATAAAATAAAGTCTCTGGGGACCCATCACTGGTGTGGAAGTTTCCACACAGGACATGGCTGAGGCACAGCACAAATTGCCAAGAGTAGGATTAGGATGTGAGCTGGAAATGTGTCTGTTGTCCCAGGTGTGTGTTTGTCCAGCACTGTGCACGTAAAAGAAGCCAACCTAAGGATTCTTCAGCATAGAACAACTTGAGCATTGTTTAGTTTGTCCTTGAGCTTTTCACTGCCAAAGTACCCTTAAGACAACGTTTTACTGCCAGCGATGTCTTCTGGTCAGAAATAATCAAAAGCTTTCTGTACTTTTACACGTGTTTCTTAGAGCCTATTGGATTCAAATATTTAAGAGGTGGTGCACATATTACAAGTAGCACTTGAAATAGAAAAGACCAAGAGAGTTTGTGAGTAAGGGAAAGGTTATGAAAGTTCTTCTTCCTTTTACTTTAGAATGAACATTTTCATGAATTTGAAATTAATTTGAAATATATCATGATTGTTAAGAGAAAACAAATAATTTTTAATGTACTTTTATTTCTTTGTTTGCTTTTGTTTTAGTAAAAGGCATATTTTTTTAAATGTTCCATTACTTGTCCACAGCTATTTAAAAATTCTGGAAGTAATACATTTGAGGTTTTGCAATGATAAAATTCAGATGCTTTCTTCTTTACAAGATGGTGACACACAGCCACCTAAAAGGCAGGAAGGATGTGAAAAATAAGACCAAAGGAAGAAGGATGCTGTCTTAATGAGTATAGCAGAATCTCTGTGGTACTTGTTGCTTGATGTTTCCATCTTCCGACAGATGCTATTTTGGTATGGAGTTTTTCCAAGGGATGAAATGGTGATCTAAAAAGTGATAGAAGGTACTGCTTCATGAGGCCTTGATTGGAGCATTTGTATTTTTGATGTGTACATTTCAAGACAACTATTCAGTGTACCCTGTGATGGTGACATGCTTCTGAGATACAACAGGGAGTTTTTGCTTTTGCAGTTAAACTGTTTACCTAAGCGGCTCCTAACTTTGGTTTTGATATTTTGGATTATTTCAGAAAATCTGCCAAGTGTGGAGACAAGAGATGACTTTATAACATGCTGTTCTTAACAGAGAATGTAAAATTCTTACCATGTGAGAAACAAAACTGCTATCTTGAATATATGCATTATTAATAAATAGTGATAAATTCAGGATCCTATACTGAAGACAAGAGAATTCATGGTGATCTTATTTTACTTAGGCCAGTAGGAGTGCCTCTTAAATTCTTAAAGCTCTTTGACTCAGAAATTAGACTGAATGTAGTCATATTTATTGAAAACTGTGCCTGAAGTTGTGCTTATGTAGCCAAATCTAAATTATTTTTCCAACAAATCTAACAAGATTTTTCAAAGTTGTCAAATACTCTGAAGTTTCTGATCATAATTTTAGGTGATGTGATAGGTGAAACACTGTTGAAAGAAACTATTGCAGTGGTTTGATTCTGCTTGTTGCTCTGTAAATTTGAAAATTGTGAATTTTATTTTGATTTATATAAAGGATATATTAACATTAATGCTGTTGCTAAACTAAACTTTGTATGTTTTGTCCAATGGTTTCTCATTACCTGGATTTTTAAAATTGTATGCTTTAAGTGTTGTCCCTATCCAGCAAAATCCTCATTGAGTTCCTCAAAACTTGTTGGATGTTCAGAACCCTTTGAAGGTGTTTTGATTCATTTGACCTTTTTAGCACCACTTTTGTCTCTTTTTTGAAGAAATTCTGGCTAGGAGTCAGATACTGTGGATGCATATCAAAGAAAAAAACCAAATGTATCTTTTTTCTGTCTGGGTTCATTTTTTGTTTTGGCAAACAGTGTCTATTCTCCCAGCCATTCTGGTGGTGTGTACAGTTTGTAAATCACTGTAAAGTATGTTCCTTCTGTGAGACGCTGTGGCAGTTTGTGACTGCAGATGTTTGGATTCTGATTTCTGTTAAGTCTGTGGAGATTAGGTTTGCTTTTTTTTTTTTCCCTGATTTTAGTTGGAGTTGAAAGGAATGCCAGACAGAATAAAATTGCAATTTGTGACCTTAGATCTGCCCCTGTGGAGAGTTCTACGGGTTCTGCAATCTGAATGTTCTTCTTCTCCTCCTTCCCCAACTTGGGACAGCCTGCCTCTGTTCTTTGTGCTGCTTTTATTTGTCAACCAGAACTCCTAATCATAGGTCATAGAACCTCCTGAATTGGAAGGGACCCAGAAGGATCATTGAAGTCCAACTCTTGGCCCCAAAAACACCCTGTGCCTGAGAGCATTGTCCGAATGCTTCTAGAACTCTGCCAGGCTTGGTGCTGTGATGCCCTCCCTGAGGAGCCAGTGCCCTGCNGGAGACAGTGCCCTGCCCCCCTGTGGGGGTTGATATCCAACCTAAATCCCCCCTGACACTGTTTCAGGCCATTCCCTTGGGTCTTGTCACTGTTCACCACAGAGAAGAGAGCAGTGCCTGTCCCCTCCTCTTGCCCTCATGAGGAAGCTGCAGTGAAGTCTCCCCTCAGTCTCCCCCAGGCTGAACAGAATGTTCAGCCAGCTTCCCCTCAAGGCCCTTCACCATCCCTGTGGCCCTCCTTTGGACTCTCTCCAAGAGTTCAATGTCTTTTTTATATTATGGCACCCAGAGCCACCCCCAGCATTGGAGGTGAGGCTGTCCCAGCTCAGAGCAGAGCAGGACAATCCCCTCCCTTGCCCATCTGGCCAGGTTGTGCCTGATGCCCCAGGACAGGGTTGTCCCTCCTGGCTGCCAGGGTGCTGCTGGCTCAGGTTCAACATGCCATCATCCAGGACCCCCAGGTCCTTCCCTGGCACTGCTCTCCAGCCTCTCCTTCCCCAGTCTGTCCATACATCCACGGTTGCCCTATCCTGCCCAGCAATGCTGTTTTCCTGCTTTCCTTTCTCCACTCTGAGTGCTCCTGTAGTCCCAGTCTAGAGTGATGCTCACTGAGGTCATGTCAGGTAGTGATAGGGGTGTGAGCCCTTCCATTTCTGATGGCTCTGGGAACTACTGAAATTTGCACAGCTTAATTCTTAAAATGCTTCTGAATAAAGTAATTTCTGTTCTTTTTAGCACTGTATATTACTTCAATTAAATGTTTTATCTTAATGAGGTACTTTTCAAAGCCAAATTATTTTACTTGATGATCAAATAAATTGTTAGAGACAGAGAAAAATAAATATTATAAAAACCTAATATAAATAAATATCCCCTTTAAAGCAAGCATCAGTGAAATTAAGGAAATAATTCCCTTGTAAAACTTTAGCTTACATTACGTCTACTTAAAATATGCTAATGGTTACTTTATCAGGCAGACTGAATCTGCCCTGAAAACTTGAATTATTTAATAATTGACTTTTTTCCTCTCTTTCAACTTCTGAATTACATCAAGTAGAAAAGGACACATAAACCAATTCAAATGGAGTCACCAATTTCCTTGTGCAAGAAACATGAGCTGAGCCCAAAGGAAATGTGGTTTTAGTTTAAAGAGAATATTTGTTAATAATTACTATTGAAATTTATACACTCTTTTTGATCTTTATTGTGTAGATTTCTGATCTTTAAGACACTCAAACAGATGACACTTCTAAAATAAATTTAAAAAAAAGCTAGAAGATAACAATAAAGTCACTTAACTGCAGTCTGAAGAGTAGCGCCAAAAATGAAAGCCCCTTGATAGTCATGAACACTTGCTGTGTGTCTGTAAGGCAGCAGTCACAAGTTTAAGGTTATGTATAGGCAGGATTAATACCCTTAAAAACACACTTTTATTAAGTAGAGGTAGTGGTTTTAATTACTCTAGTTTTTAACTGTTCATGCAGTGTAAATATGAGATTTTTAAAAAAAATGTTATTTAGATGTGTGGTTTAAAGTGTGGTCTGTTCTAGGGAGTGATTTGGGAATACATCTGGTGCATTAAGGATGTTGCCATAAGAATGACATGTTCTGAACTTTGCGTTTTAGTGTGACTTTTGCAGATGTGCTGGCATTGAAAGGCAGTCTCGTGATGTGAATTTGGGTGGTTTTGCTTACATTTATCACTTTTATTTCTCTTTTTTTTTCAGGGCACTTGTTACTTAAAATTGTCAATATTTGCATATTTTATAGTGAAATTATTAAGCTGAACATTTTTTCATTCATGAATCTACGTGGAATGTTCTGAAACAGCTAGACATTTATCATGTGCAGTGAGTTTTAATTCTAGCAAAATGCAAGTCTGTTAGTACTTTGTGAGATTTCACATTTCTTTTGTACATTACTTGAGGACTTACATTATCTGAGGATAATTTTCTTGAGTTTATGCTGGTATGTTAGTGCTGGGAACACACTGCAGATCACAAGGATGTATGCTTAAGGATGAAGGATAATTATAAATTTTAAATTTCTTTTTATATGTACTCTGATGGCATGTCTTCTAGAGGTGTTCACAGGCTAGGAAGGTTTTAAAAAAGCTCATTTTCAACATCTCTCTGAGTCCCCTGAGATTTACTAATTATGGTATGAGCCATGTTGGTGGTGCCACAATGCATGATCATCTTTGTAAGCATGAAGCCTGGCTAAGCTTTAGTACATTACAAGTAACTGCTACAGTGAATTCAGCCAGTGTCCATAATGACACAAAGCTGGTCAACCTATTTTGAAAAAATATCTTACCCTGATGAAATGAGGTTATTAAACATACAAGTCTTACAGTTATAGAAAATGGAAAGTAATGATCACATTTTTTTCAAGAATAATTTAGATAAGCATAACATAAATACCAATAAAAATGAAAGTACATTTGTTGGTTACACTATTGGAGAAGGGAGTATGATCAATAGTATTTTGATTTAAAGGTAAACTCTGGGGATCTCCATCTTTTTCTGTTGCAATGGCATGCAGCAGCTCATAAATCTATCAATTTATTTATCTCATAAAATGATATGTGCCTTTGATAATTAAAGTACTTATGACACCTAAGTCAATCTTAAATCCCAAAACTATTCCCAGATAGTTTTGGCTGAGGACCTGTTTGCATTGTCTTGCCCTTCCATTATGACAGCATTTATTTGATTGACGAATTGTGAAGGTAATTCAATAAACTAAACTGTACCATGTTAAAAAATGTGGGTAAAAAGGTCACTGTATTTAATCCTCACATAGTTTAATTCCAGGGTGGGTTTGATGTGTTGAATGGCAGGACAAGAGTAGGGCTGAGACTACAGAAGGGAGAAGAGACATGTGGCAGGTCCCTGGAAGACTGTGGCTTTATCCTGTGTGATCCTAACCTTCATCAAGTCTCAGGAGGAAAGGCCTTTGTTGCAGACTTTGTCTTGCCCTTTGGGTGCCTTATACCTCTTATTGGCAGGATCTTTTTTTGGAAGAACTCTGAAATGGATACTGCTTCTATAATAGCCCATGTTTATTAATTTCAGAAAATTTTGATTAATTTTTTTGATGAAGTATGAGATCTTTAGTATTGACCTTTCACTGGATGAATGACCCTAAGCTTATTGTTTCTAATTCTAAATAACAAGCATGGATTTTGAAGCCTATTTGTATCTGCTTAATCAGTGGAAGGTATCTTATTGCTGAAACATTATCTGTCTGCTTCTTACAGTTTTTAAATAAACTGTTCACAAAATGTTTACTGCTGAATCTCAATGTTCATCAATGTTTGCACTTCTGCTGACCTCTACATGCAGGAATACAGGTTAGGCAAATGTTTGATTTTACTCAGCTATAACTTTTCCATCACTCAGGAAGTTGCCATAGAAGAGCATGGATTTTCAGCCTCTCTTCTAAACCATGTTATTTCCGTTTCTGCAATGAAAGCTATTTACTTTTCTTTTTGTAC
The DNA here is from genome assembly GCA_013397245.1 of Thryothorus ludovicianus. Taxonomy (NCBI): domain Eukaryota; kingdom Metazoa; phylum Chordata; class Aves; order Passeriformes; family Certhiidae; genus Thryothorus; species Thryothorus ludovicianus. The sequence continues at coordinate 1,310,656 of VZTB01012666.1, forward strand.
CTAATTAGTACTGCATTTTTGTAAACTGTCAGATGTCAGGCACTTCCCTGGATGCTCATGAAGTATGCTTTTATTTACAAAATGCAGTCAGCAACTGAAGTGGTACAATAAAAATTATGTTGTATGCTTTACAAGAGGAAAAAAATCAATTTTTGCAGCTTCCTGTCTAGTCAACAAAGAAACATAAAAGAAAGAGAGGACTGACAAGTTTGTTTCCTTTTACGTCTGGCAAATGTTGCACACTAAAATAATATTTCCTGTGGCTATTTTGCTCTCATGTTCCAACATTTCAATTTTTATTAAAACTGGATTTTCAAATGTCAATTTGGAAAAATATGGGTTGGTGAAAATTTTGTCTGTTTTTCATTTGGGCCAGACAAATAAATTAAAGTACATGTTGATAGCACTGGTTTTAACTTGCGATTATGTTTATAAAATGGCAAAAGCATCCAATTGACGCGCCACATAAGTAAAAGTGAGTTCCATGACTGAAAAATAATTTTTTCTTTAAAAAAAAAGTTGTTTGACAATCAGTCTAGGGTATTATTCAGTTACTTTTTAGTACAAATTGCTCTTTAACAGATGTGTTTATTCGCTGTGCAATGTGCATTCAGGATGTCACAATCCAGTTGCAAGTGAAAATGGTTTTTGGACTAAGGACCTAATTTGCGTGGGAAGACGTGGCACTATAGTTTCTGTCAGAATAAATATTCTGCTATGTTTATGTAAGGGTAGAATTCAGAGCAAGTTACAGATTCAGGCTACAGCACTTCAGGGCCATATAAGCCTCAGCAATGATTTGCACTGCCTTTCTCTGAACTCCTTTAGGTCATAAGGCTCTTAACTAGGAACTGAATCCAACACGAGGCGTAACTACAGCAAATGTGCATGAAATGAGACAAAGTGTGAGTTTAAACCATCTTATTTGCATCTAAATCCCATTTCAATGTAATTTTGATGTTCATTGGATGGACAAGGAAGACAGCAACATCCTGAAAGAGATCCAATCCATCTACTCCCTTTAAGCCCAACACACACAAATGCTGTGAGCTCTTGTGAGTCATTCAAGTTGTTCTTAGCTTTTATTCCAAGGCTGTGATACTGCTGCTCATCAGGTAGCAAAAGATGTGGGCTCCTCTCCATACTTCCTAATTCTCAGAGCAGTTTGCAGTCCATAGGGTGAGGCTGTGTCAAAGCTCATCATCATTTTTGTTGGTCAGGTAGAAGGGAGTCAAACTGTCATAAGCTGTGGGTGTCCAAGTGTGTTTGTTAAAGACAGAGGATGTTGTTCACTGAGGGAAGTATTTTCCTGCTGCTGGCATTGTCTGTGAAGGATCTAGAGTCAGCACCTTGCTCCAGATATGAGGTGATGCCTTAGGGCGATTCTAAAGTCTTGTACAGCAGACCCGTGAACTGAAATAGTGATCTGGGGATTCCTTCTCAATTATCTGTCCAATTGCTGAATGGCACATATGTTTTGAGGGCTGAGATTTGCTTTGGGGTCATTCCTCCTTCCTGTTTTCTTCTCTCTAGACTCTTTCTTAAAAGGCAACACCACTTGGAAAAGCCTGAGTCTTACCACTTAGCTGGTGCTTCTCAGAGAAGAATAAAGTGTCCTTTGGGATCATTTCTTTGTAAAAACAAAGGAAAGAAAGAAACCACTTTTTTGACTTCTGTTCAATCATCTTTGTGCTTCTTAACAGGAGCTGAGTCTTCTCTATCGAGAAAGGACTTCTGTAAAACCATGAGCTTTGCATTTAAGAGGAATATCTCTTGACAGTTGGGACTCTGCAACAGTCAGACAGACCCATATTCATCTGGAGTCTTTAGATAGGCAGTAATGTCCTTTGAAACATAGCTTGAACTGAGCGGATTATTTCTAGGCAGAGGCTTTAGGAGAAAAAATGTTGGTGTATGCTGAAGAAAAAGCAGCTTGTAATCAATGGCATCCTTGACTGGAGAAAAAGACAAAGTTCAGTGGCCTGTTAAGGAGCAGAGAAAGCAATACTTCCCCTTATAGCTTTTTAGGCATCCAAACAGATAAATGACAAGTCATTTGTTACTAAAATTATCAGTGTAACTGAACTAAGATTGTAAGATGGAGCTTAAGAGGTGTCCACATAGATTGATGACTGGCAATTTGTTAAAATATTTGATAGAAAATGCATAGTGTAGACTTCTGGTACTGCTTCCAGTCCAAAAATTATAGTAGTATTACAGTGCAAATTGTGAAAATATGTCCAAAAACATATTTTATTTTAGGAAATACCCTTCTAATTTTAGACCTTCCCTGTGGCACTACAGTTTCTAGAGCTGACTGTCTGCAGTAAGTGGTGAAATCTTTCACTAGAGCAATTAAATACAGCTCTTTTTTTTTTTTTTTTTTTTTATGCTGTAGCAGTGATATTGCCATAGGATGAACCTGTTTGAAAGAACTTTGAGATGTGTGGGGAAGGAAAGTGGATTTATCGAATGAATTTTTGTGTATTTTGGCTGGCTGCTAAGTAGACTAAACATGCTACATGCTTTTTAAATCCTGTGTTTGACAAGGATGTTGAACTGCTGTGGTTACTACTGCTGTTTCCAGAATACCATAAGGCTCTTAAGATGTACCAGTTAGTTGCTCATTAACAATTTTGTGATTTGTTGTTGAGTCTGTTGGCCAGAGTGAGGCCATTGCTCCCCTACCTGTCTCCTCTTCCCAGAATTACTGAGGAGATGAGCAAGCTGGTGTTGTGAAGTGCAAACAATGTATTTAAAATTGTTTATGTTTATTGTTATTTCATTGCCAGAAGTTTTAAAAAAGTTGAGGTTCCTTTTAGAAGAAAAGATAACTTCATATGTTTTACTTAAGAAATCACTTGGACAGTTCTGATAAATTTATGCAATAAAAGTTGCATACCTTTTCATAAAATTTGCTGGTCTTTAAATGCTTTATCTGACAAAGACTGCCTGGAAGAATTTTAGTGGCAAGTTGTATATACTTGCAATATGCCATGGAGGTCAGTGGAGTCTCCCATTAAGGTTCTCCTTGCAGAGGCTGCAACATTTGACAGATGTGGGCAAATCTTCCTGGTAAGGTCAGACTGGGCTGTGCATTGGGGATGTTTGTGCTGTGCAGGTACAGCCACAGCCCCAGGGAGTGGTTGCAGCACTGCTCTGTCTATGCTGGGGAGCTGCTGCCCATGCCTGTGCAGAGCCATGCTGCAGGTCAGCCATACCCACATAAACCACACTGCTTCCTGAGTAACGCAAGTTCAGGCTTGGGAGAACTGCAGGGTAAGGAACTGCTGGTGGGGAGTGCAGGACTAAGGAGGAGTGAGTGGACCCTGGTCATGCAGTGTATGTGACATGAAGGCAGGAGGCCTCTGGGGCAAGACCTTGCCCGTGGTGAGGGTGCTACCTGGAAGTGCACAAAGCCTCCTCCACTAGTGATGGATCACACTGCAGGGGGGTGGCAAGAGGAAATTAGGAGCTGCCCAAGTGAAAACATGGTGCTCAGGGGAAAGCCCTGCTCAGGTGGTGTGAGTTGAGGACACAGCAGTCTGTGCCTGTGCTGGACTGTGTGTCACTTGGGTTTCTTCTCTGTGCTCAAACACAGAAGTCCAGTTTATCTTCTGTGCTTTTCTCACATTCCTTGGTGTGCATCCCAACTAAGAGGATTTTGCTTCTCCATTTATTTAGTCTAGGCGAGAATGGTGGAGGCTGAAGACCTCTGCTTCCCAGCGCTGTGTTTTTAAAAGCTGTTACTTCTAAATGTATTTGTTTATGTTGATGTTCATGTTTATCAGCTAATGGAAGAGAAAGCACCGCTCAAGGATGTGCTGTACACATTTGCAAAATGGCTTCACTGGCTTCCTGCGTATCTCTCCTGAGGCATGTCCTTTGCTTTTGGGTTTATGGAAATGCCTTGCTGAGGCCAGTCAAGTTTAAAGGGAAGACTTAGTGATTGGTTGGACAGCATGGCAGAGGTGGCCTCTCTATCAGGAACAAAACCACAGCAGCCACAGGGATGGTCCTGTGTCCTTTGTGGCCCATGGTGGCACAGCTCTGGGGATGGTAGCCACCATGGCATCCATCTCTTACCACATTCCCAGTGCTGCTTACAGAGGGCTGCTCCCTGTGAGAGGAGGGAAGGAGGGAGTCTGTCTTGGCAGACCTCATCTGGTTCTGCCTGCAGCCTGGGTTGGGGAAGCACTGAGAGGTGCTGGGGAGGGCTGCATTGCTTGCTGAGCTGGTGGCCACCACTGCCTCTCCCTCAGTCTCTGCCTAATTTTGATGGCATTGTGTTTTGCCTCTCTGCTGGAACTGTTTTGGGGCACGCTTTCAATGACACTGAGCACCCATACTCAGACTTGTTATGGGTACCACCTTTGCTTGTGAAAATGAGGTCATGCACTGAACAGCAAAAGTACAGGGGTTGGAGAAACTCTGCGTCATTTCTAGAAAGCAGTAAAGCCCTGCAGGTGTGGATTTATTGAGAAGACACCAAGAAGACTGCCACCTGTCCTTGCACCACCGGCCACCACACCACTGTAATTACAGTTTCCATCTTGCCAGGTTGTGGCTAAATCCAGCCTTGTACCTCTGGCAGGTGTTGTAAGTGGTTGTGTAGATCCATCTCATATGGCAGCAAGAAAAACAAACTTGTGTAATTAGTTTTGGAGTCCACAACCTCTCTGCCTCGTGAACAAGAAGTGTGATGTTTGGTTAGCCCTCTGCTTGTATATGCAGGAATTGCTAGCACCAGTTTCACCAAATATGTGAGTTACAAGACAGGGTGTTCGGATCTGTTCCCTGCAGGACTTTTTTTGCAGTTTTCTTTATGAGCTCCAGGGTAGCTGTATATGAGATGGATGGTAAACTCTGCAACAGTCATGGAGGGAGTTCTGCAACAGGATTTCCTCTCCTCTCTGCAGGATTTTTCAAGTTAGCAAAGCAAGAAATGGGAGTTTCTTACCTGTATCAATTGGCTTCACTTTGCCCATTCACAAAGTAAAAGAGCTGAGTGGCAATTGTTAGCAGTGATTACCATAATCAAATTTAGGAAGGGCCATGCCTTTGAAATGTATTCCTGAAAGCACTTGTCGCTGGGTGCTAGGAAGCTCTGGAACATGCTCTGATCCTCAACTGTCGGTGAAGTAACACCAGTGTCTGCAACACCAGAAGATCCTACTGGCACCTGGAATTTTTTTCATGTCTTTGAAAATATAACTAAAGTGGAGTTCTTGTGTAGGAAAAGGGTACAAAACCTACTGGATAGATAGTCACTTGGTGAATACAGTCTTCTCTGTTGGAGGCTATCTGACAGTTCATGGAAATAGACCTATTAGTACATAATGCTCATGGGAGACATTTTTAGTTTATTTTCACAAACCAGTTACTTGCTTTGAGCTGTGCAGTGTGGAGTTCTATAATGTGATATTCTGAAAATTTCCCCAAGTAAGCAGATACCTTGATTGTTTCCAGAGCTTCCTGTGAAAGAATGCAGTTGGAGGAAACAGTTGTTTTAAATGTCGTTTTTGTCCAAATATGGAACAACAGGAATAACTATATTTCCTGTGAACTAACGGGAAGCCCTCTGGATTTGCATTACTTTGTGAAAACGATGTTCACATCACCAACAGGAAGGTCATAGTCACAAAGCAGCCTTTAGGGTAGTCCCATGACCCTACCTCCAGGATAGACCCCTGGGGAATTTGGAAAAGAATGTGAAAAATGAGGTCCCAGCAACAAAACATTTCAGTGCAAGCAATCTGATATTCTTTTGATTAAGAAGACATGGCTTTTTTTTAAACATATTTTAAGTTAAGTACTTCCAACTGATGGTAATTTACAAAATAAATATTTTCATGAATAATTAATTTAGAATCGACTAAATTCTAAAAATTTGCTAGTATTCTCTTGAGTGACTGAAGTACACTGGATATAGATAAGAATCTGAGGTCTATCTGCAGTTTTTATATGAACATCCTGCATGATTCTGGTAATACTAAAAACAACAACAAAACAGCCCTCCACGCCAGCCAAACAGAAAAACCCTGCCAAAAATATATGAACCAATACTCCTGTCCCAATAGCCATAATGATTTTTTTTTTCCAATTGTATTTTATAGAGTTTTTCTTAAAATCTGATTATCTTCTGAAAATTGTACAAAGCTTTTCTCAGACTCATAGAATATTCTGAGTTGGAAGGTGTCCACAAGTATTATTGAGTCCAGCTCTTAAGGTGAATGGCCCCGGGGATAGATCCCACAATCTTGGTGTTAATAGCACCATGCTCCAATCAACTGAGGAAAACTTTTAAATAAAACCAGAGCTGAATTGTTGTAATTAGTTCAAATTTCATCATGCACAGCAATACTTCAGACAGTGACTTCCCATTCCTTTCAGATATTATGGATATGTTAATTTGGAATTTGGGACTCTAAACTTGAAGTTCCCCTCAGACTAAGAGGACTGTTTAATTCATGCACTGACATGCAAGTAATCATGAAGTTTTCCATTGTGTAGATTTGTTCCAGATTTTTCGTGTGGTATAAAGCAATCCCCAAAAGATGTGTTAGGAGAATGGCTCTGCATTTACAGAGAGATATGAGTGGGGACCACTTCTGCTTCCTCCTGTTACACTCATGTATATCAGCCTACAACCAAAGAAGGTCTTCAGGAGCATGTGTATTTTAATTCTTAAGTTTAGTGAGTGTTTGGAGATTATTGGGTTGCTTGTATTTCCTTTTCTTAAACACAGGCATCTGGTGCCTTTTAAAATATTTACATAGACCAAGCAGATATGATGGGGAATCTAGGGGAGACCTGTTCCCACCTGCCCTGTCAATTGAAAGCAAGTGATATCCCACAGGATATCTTGAATGGCACTGTTCTCGTTCCTCTGGGAAGACTGGATCTGCAGAAAATTGAAATGACACAACTAAGAACTTTAAACAGCTACTGCATGACAGAAGCTTCCAGTCACTGCTGACGAGAGCTGAACTTAATTTGATGACCTAGAGAGTTAAAGCTTCAAAACCAATAAGTCTTCCCTTGGTTTGGGGAATTCCCTGAAGAGTCATAGCTGGAGTCTACCCATGATTTGCTGGGAAAAAAAATATAAAAAAGGACATGAAGATAAGCTGCCAACTGTGGTTTGAGGAGGGTTTTTTTTTTGTTTGTTTTGTTTTTTAATAATGAGAAAAATCACTCTCGAGAGGGAGGAAAGACTGGAGCTTGCTGACATTAAAAAAAACAACATTAAATTTGTCCTTTTGTCTGCTATTTTTCTGTCTATAGACAGCATTTGATGGATTTACAAAAGACATGAGAACTGTGCTTAACTTCTGGTCTTTGCTTTAAGCCCTCAAAATGAAGGAATAGCAGATCTTCCTTTTCCTGAACCATTTTAAGAATTGAAGTTCAAATCATCAGTCCAGAAAAACTGGCTTTGTGTCAAATCCTTTAAGGGTGTATAACAAAATTTTGCTAATTGCTAAGACAGTCCAGGTTTTTTTGTTATCTTCTTTGTTCTAGCTAAGTGTTAATCAGGAATTTTAGCTACATGATCTTTTTCAAAGTTTTTAATGGACTGTAAAATCAGTTCACAAAATACTAATTTTATCTGGAATATAGCAGTGGTTTCCTCTAGTGGTATTTTTCACACAAAAGAGCAGTTCTGCTAGTTCAGTAGTTATATCTAAAGGGTGAAGACAAGAATAGTAATACAGCCAGGGAGCTATTTTGACATTCTGGAAAGAGAAGAAAATATGAGAGGAATGCGAGATAAGTGTCCTGCAGTTGGCATCAACTCCCTCTTTCTGTATTTGGTGGGATGTGAAATGTGAAGATATTATTGATCCAGCTCTCATGTCAGCTACATGAGTTGTATACACGTGTGCTTAGGAAGAAGTGCAATGTCTGCTACATAGGAATAAATCTCCCCTGGGGTTCCAAGAGACTGGGTTTCCACACAGGTGGAAACGGATTGGTTTTGTGGAGAGAGGAGAATCAGACTGAAAGATGTCACTGTCAAACAGCCATCCTATTGGCCTAGCCTTTCTTGTATTTCATATTGAAACTGCTATTGGCAGTCAGCTCAAATTGAGGTTTAAACTAAAGCAATATAAAGTGGGAAATCTACATTGTTTAATCAGAAAACGTCTGTTTTTTTCCCCAGTTCAAGCATCCCATCTCTACAGAAATTGTCATTTTATAATGAATTGGTCAAGAGATGAAGTATTCATGATTATTTTTTCCTTTTTGAAGCACTTTGGCTATGAGTTAGGTAATTTGTATATAGTCAGAGAATTTTGATATCTGTGCTAGCCTCACCATTCACCTGTTCACAGGATTTTCTGTGATTTGAAAAACATTGTATTTTGTGCAGAAGTGACTATGTTCTCTGGAATGAGATTTTTAACATGAACAGAGTTAAATAAACAGGCAGAATTTAATTAAATTTTTACATTACATTTGTACTTTACAGGCTACAATGTGAACTTGATTGATAACCAAGCAATTAGCCTAAGCTAGTGGCAGCTGAAATTCAGTAAGAAAAGTCTGAGGTGATGTAGTGGGAAAGAGAACTACGTTTTGTATTGAGAAATGCACTTCTGTAAGAGAATGTAGCTTCCAAGAACTGACTCTGCCTTTGTATTTTTTTATTTTTGAGATTGTCTGTAGCCTCCAGAAATGGTGCATTTCCAAATATGGCAGTCTCCCTCCTAGGCTGCTCAGCCGGCTGTTTGCATCGTTCCTGTGCAAGTTCCAAGCAGTAGTCCTCAAATGCCAGGAAAGTAGCTGGACGTGGAAAACCAGGGCAAAACGCAACAAGTCTGTAGCTGTGATCTGACAGATGTCTTACAGGCTGCATTGCAGAGCAGAGTTTGTTCCGTCTGCTGCAGGGAATTTTAGCAGCTTTCTCAGCTCTGTCACTGACAGGGCTTAAGGCTCGTAAGGCTCAGTATGTGGGTCATGGAAGCTGGAGGTCCAGATGGGGATGCCCATTCATTAGCAGGACTTTTTTTGAACTGTGTGTTAATGTGATAGGAAATAAATAGGTGTCCTTTAGGAAAACACTCAGGCTGCATGTAGCACCTCTGTGTGTGTCGTGTTGAAGGGATGTAATCTTTTTATAGTTTAATACTGATTTGCTAGGATGATTCACTAAGCTTATCAGCTGCAGACAGTCTGGGAGAATGAAATGGAATGGAAATGATTGTCAAGAAATGAAACAGTTTGTATTGCTAAAATAAGCTTCTGCTTTTGGGCAGACTTATATTTTGTGGGCGGAGCAAGATAAAATTAATGTCCTCTAATGTTACATGAGAGGCTGGCCTGTGGAGCAAGGAAACTATGACTATTTGAAAATTGTGAGTGTACCATGCAAAACAGGGGATGTACCTGGTGCAGTGCACCTGGCCAAAATCTTTGGATTAGCCTGTAACTGGCACCTAGACAAGGGAGGAAGAGCCTGCCTTTTCATCTACCACTCCCCCCCACAGGTTGTGCTTCTGGCCCAGCACTGTTCCTTCTCTGTTTTGGCACTAGGAGGGACAGCAGTGATTGTTCCAAGCTCCATGCAGTTTCTGGGGAACGTGTTGTCTCAGTGAGGATGTCAGGGAGATAAGACAAAGTTATTTCTCTCTATTTGTCTCATTATCTCTAGTCATATGTAGTGGGAAATCATTAAGTGGTTTATTCATGTAATGAGACTGATTTAAAACCAAAGTTTAAAAAGGAACAATAATTTGCATAGTTTCAATTTAATTGTCTTGTGCTGATTCCTGTACTTGCCATAATCATCCTTCTCTCTTCCAGCATCTCATTACTTAAGTGCCCCTTTGACTTCCCTAAAGTGACCTTTGATCCACAAGCTTCTTCCAGTCTGGCCCTCCCATCTTCCCAGAGAAACAGGAGGAAAAACCTCATACTTCTTCCTAGTATAGGCAGAATGTTATCACATTGCTCAGACTCTAAATGCATTTTAGTAGAGGATAATGCTTTTCAGTAGTGGCTGTCATCATTGGCCAACCTTCCACCCACCCGCAGAGGCTGCAGTCAGTGATAGCAGGAGATGATGTTACTGTAAAATAAAGGCAGTGTTTTGTAGAGCAGCTGCCTGTTCTGGCATAGCAGCCTGCAGCCCTTGCCCCGAGCAGGACCTTGTGCAGTTGTGCTCCCTGGTACTCAGTACCTTCTTACCTTCCTCTCCTTTGGTTATTCTAATCTGAGGCATTAGGAAACAGGAAAAATTGAATATAATGGTCTCATTTTTGTGGGGACAAAAAGAGGCTCGAAAGCACAAGCCCATTCTTCTGGCTATGCTAAATTTGAGAACAAAACCATACTTAAATAACATTTTTTTTTTTTTCTAAAACAGTGCATGTTAAATAATAGGCTGAAGGAAATATGCAGGGATTAACTTGAAAACAGATGTTTATAATGATTCAGTGACTTATGTTAAGTACATTCCCAGACGCAATTAAAACAGACTTCTTCTGAATTTAGGGGATGTGTTGATAAAACTGATAACATTCTGCATGATCCTGGAGGAGGAAGTATGAGCTGCAAGCATGCGTCCTCCAGCTGAGATCTCATCAGGTCTGAAAAACTAGGAGAGGTCACACCAGGTCACTTGTAATGGCACACACAATGTTTTTCCAGGCATAACCATGTCCTGCAAGGACTAAAGCTGATTATTCAGTGGGTGGCAATTTTCTCTTCTGATCCTTACTGGGGTTGTACTGCAGCATGTCTTGGTGTTTGCAGATCCAGTCTCTTTCTGCATTATATGATAAAACCTCCTTCTAATCATATTAATTCTCACCTTTGTGTGAATTACAATATAGCATGGTAAGGTGATATAATAGTGTAAGATAAAAAATGGTAACTATTATTACTTTACATCAGTATGAAGAAAATTCTACTTCAAGAGACAAATTCAGTGAATATACATACACAAAAAAAAAAAGGTGTCAACAAAAGCAGTAAACTTTCAGGAGATAACACTGTAGTTTTATTGGAAAGCCTTTTTTATTTTTCAGGTTTTAAAGCCCCATTTCCCTTTGAAGCTTTACTTAAAATAAAATTTATTTTCCAAGTAAAAATGTTACTGTATTATTTAACTTTCTGGGGTACTATTTATGGTCTCATTGGAGGCTTTCCAAATTCAAGAAGGATTAGGCACATTTTCTTTTCATTTCCCAGAAGTCCTGAGATCCCAGTAGACTGTGGAGCCTGCAGGTGTAGAGGGACAGGTGCCCAGCATCTGTGCTGAAAACTGTCTCAGGGGAGGTGCTGTCCCTGACTGCATCTGAGTAATGGCCTGAAGGGGCTGCTGATGGATCTCCTGTGCGTTGGTGGAATATTCTCTGATACAGATGTTTTGTTTTTTTTCCTCATGGTTTGTTTCTGAGGGGCATGACAACAGTAAAAGTAATTGTCTGCTGAGTTGCTTACCAATTGCTTCATGACTATGAGGAAGAAAAGCAGAGAGTAGCCCAGAGGCACTTAAGAGCATCTTTGGTAACACAAAGCAACTGTAAGATTTTACCTGTGCACCAGTTAATCTGACTTCTCTCATGTTACTGTATGGGCTTAGGCAAACTTTCCCAGCCTGAAACTTAGGCAAACTTTCCCAGTGCTGACCAGCCTTGCAGTCAGTGGGGTGCTGCTGACATCCCTGGCTCATTGCAGTATGTTCTGCCTGTCACCTAGTTCAGACATTTAATTCTCAATTTCTTTTATTTTCAGGGATGTTCCGGTTGTGGAAAATGTGATTGCAGTGGAGTAAAAGGGCAAAAGGTAAGTCAACTCTGTCCATTTCATTTTCTTTCCTATTTCAACCACAGGGTATAAAATCTACTGGGGGTCATGTGAGCCATTGCATTCAGTGAAGGTTTGCACTGCCAGGGAGCATTGCCAAGGCCAGCCCATGTGCAGTTAGCAGGGTTTCCAAACAGCAGCCAGCTCTGGGTCTGTGGCTGCAGAGGGCAGGAGGGCCAGGGGTGGGGGCAGGTGAATGCCCTCACTGTGGAGTGAAGCCTCCAGCCCAATGTAGCCGTGTCCTCCTCCCTTCCCCATCGAGTGGGATGCCAACCTGTCACTCTCACCTTTCCCTCACCTCATCTCCAGCCTTTTCAGTGGATAGCAGGCTTGACATCCTGGCCATCTCTAGGAGTGAGGCAAGCAGCTGAGTTCAGAAATGCTCCTCTCAGCATGCCATGCAGATTGCTCTCCAGGATGGCTGTGATGCATCATAATCAATGTACCCTGACCCAGGGTTAGCCCTGGGAGGCAAAGACTTGCAGCAGGAAGAGAGAGGTTAATGATCAACTTAGATACAGAAAAGTGTTACAGGTCAAGCAAAAAAAATTATTTAAAATTTTTGACAGAATCTTGCAAAGGAGTTTTAAAGTTCCCATTCAGTTATCCAAACTTCTTGTGTGTGAAACAAGAAAAGGGCACTTTAAAGTCTTCTTTTAAAGCAGTAACATTGAAGAAAAATTATAGCATGCTTAAGCATTCCATGAATTCCCCCTGTAAATCACCTGCTTTTGTAAATATTGTAGACATTCAATCACTCTCCTTATCTCTTCCAATTTTGCTTGTAGAGATTTTAATCTATGATGTGTTCTCTTGTGCATGCATATGTGCTGTACATCTGCCATTATAAATGAATGTAAACTTGTTTTATCACCCTGTGGTTGCTTTGGGTATGTTTTCCGAGGTAAGTTGTTTAGGTCACCCAAAGGAATACTTGCAGGGGGGGGAAATGTTTGCTTTTTGTTTTGGGGATTGTTTTGTTCTTTGAACTGAATAGACAGCTGGTGTTCTGCATTGTCTCAAAGGCAATAGCTGCATATTTACAGATGATGGATTTAAGAATGTCTGTTGGTGGCTTTTCTTTGGTGTTTTCCAGAGCTAGGAATGTAAATTACTTAATTGGAGGCTCAAGCAAGATATTTTCCTTGTAAAAGAGCATAGATTAATTTGTGATACAGATAGAAAGTGTCAAGGTCTGAAACATCATTCAGATGGAGTCTCCTTTTTTAAATGACCCATTACTATCTGTTTAATAAAAGTCAACTATATATTGAAAACAAATACAGCAAAGATTTGGGAAAGGTTCATAACTCTGAATTTATTCCTTGATAGCTTGATCTTATTGTGCAGTAACAAGTACAAATGAGTCACGGTAGAATGAAAGAGACATAGGTCTTTTGTTGAAAGACATCCGTTTTCAGTTCATAGAGTATGCCAGCATCTTGTAACAAGATAATTTTAAAAAAAGATAGCTTGGGGAAATAAATAGTATTAAACCTTATGCTTCATTTATTTCCAGCTGTGTTCCTGTCTGTTTGCTAGAGCTCTTGCTGGCATTTTTCATTTGCATAGTTCAGAGTCTCAAAATGTTCTCTTTAAAAGAAATAGATGCTTGTCTGATATGCTAGAATCCAAACTACCTCACATTAACATAGGCTCTTTAAAAATATTGATGAGAGAAAAATATCAGTCCAGAGTAACAAAAGAAATATTAAATTCCTGTGTGTCAGTGTACTCTCCACTCTTCCTAATGGGTCCCATAACAAATTTCTCTGACTTTAGGCAGGTGTATAGTGAAGTATTCACATAATTTTAGACTGTGTAGGAAATACAGTTCTGGACATTAGAGACATCTAGACAGGTGAATGAATAATAATGAAAAATACCTAGAAAATGATAGTCAAGAAAGGCATTTGAAGGTATTTTGGAATGCATTTAACATGCATCAACTTTGTTCAGATCAATGCTCGCTCATTATGTTAACTCTGTTTAAAACATACTTAGGATTTTGAACAGAAAACTGAATTTTATTTAAAAAAAATCTTCCCCCTGCTGTTCAGTCTTGTGTAGTTTTTCCATCTTGATTCATTATATTTGATATCTGTCTAGAATAAGGACAGCCTGCCACTTGGTCCCAGGCCTGGAGACAAAAGCCAGTGAGGGGGAAAGTAAGGGGAGGATCCTTCCTGCTTGCCTCTGTAATATTTCTGTAAATGGTGTTTCCAACAAATGCATTTGCATTCGAAACATGTCCCTGCTAAGCGTGCTTCCCATTAACACAGACATCAGTAATGGTACCTGTTACTTCAAAAACCTATGTGAATATTGATTAACCAGAGGACAGATTAGAAAGGCTGATCCTAGCCGAGGTCTGGGCTAGGAGAAGGCTGCCATGCCCAGCTCCTGTGGTAGCCCAGGACACCACATAAGAGAACATCTGCTCTCCACTTCTTATGTGGGAGCACATATCCACTCTACCTTACACCATCCACAGCCAACATTCTGCCTACACTGGAAACCCTTTTGATCTGGCTTCCATGTCGTGCAGAAGTGCACAAATGCTGAAGGGCCTTTTCCAATCCTCCCACGCTCTTCAGCAGTCCACCCACACCACTTCACTGCCATGGGAGCTGCGGAAGTGGGTCCTGGGTTTACTCTTTAATGCCTTAATTGCTAACATCTGGAGAGATATTTCCTACTGTAGTGTGGGAAGAAGTTCCAGACCCAGAAGTTCCAGATCGGGGTTTAATTAAAATTCATTTGGCCAAATCATCGTATTCATGATCTCATCAGAAAAAGTGCTGAAAATGGTATTTGACTTAAAAGCTGTGAAATGCCCAGGAAATAGTACCCAAGAGCGTTTCAAACATGGAAGAGTAAATTACTTTGCCATATTTTTCTCTCTTCTTTGAGAATAATTTCATCAATATGATGACCATATCCAGAGTACATTTAATATGTTCTCTCATCAGACTGCTTCCATGAAAATTGCATTTCTATGCCCAACTCCTTTAACATGACTCATACATTAGCAAGGGCATATAATTGACAAACTCTAAGGGTTTTCATCCCTTTCAGAAAATTCAGTATGTGAGCATAATTGCAACAGATGGCCCTTATCCTATAAAGCCTTTATTATTGCACTGAACATCAAGCTGTTGTTTTAAGCTATATAAAGTCAAATATCACATATTGGCCAAACATAAGGTACAAAAATTTTAGAAAAACATAATATTGCTAAAATAATAAATAATACCTTACTGTTTTCCATTAAAGAGATTAGCCTAAAACATCTTCATTTATTACATCTTACACTTTTTATTTGGTTTTCTGCGTAATAACTTGACTGTTCTCTTAAACCTCACTGAAGTGTGAGATCTGTTTAAACTGATTAGAGTTTTGAATGCTTGCCTGCATTTTATTGAGCTACTCAGAAGAAGACTGAAGCTATGTTTTCTCTTTTTTGCCTACCTAGATTTTGAGAACAATTTCAAGCAGCTGTCGAGATAAGAAGTGCTAGACATTAGTGCATGCAGAAAAAATATGTTAAGCATTTAATTACCATTCAGAACCAAGGCTGCACATAGATGAGTAAAATTCTCTATGCACCAACTTTTTCTAAAAATGTTCCTTCTCTCATTCATGACCATTTGCACTTTGTATCAGAAACGTGTGAGTGGAGGCAACACTGGAACCTTGCTGTAAGTAATATGGAATGATTAATCTTCTTAGACTTATCAGTTAGAATGCACTGAAGTATAAATCCTCATTCTTTAGTATAAATATTTTATGATGATTTCACTGTCTCAGTATTACCCACTGAAAGTTGAAGTCAACAAGAATATCAAACATGCTTTTGTCATTGAGCATGAAGTATTGCAATTTAAAAAAAATCTTCGCTAAATAAAAGATAAGAATATAATTAACTCTTAATGTAGCTGCTGGTTTTGACATTTTTATTGTTTGAAAGCAGGAAAACTTGAGCAAATAATTTTATTTTGACGTATATTTGTTTCCCTAATTCTGAGACTATATCTGTATTATTATACCAACATAAATTTTAATTCTCTGTTTGCCTTGATGGGTGCATCAAGGTCAGTGAATTGACCATGCTACAGATGTACACAGACTGGCTTTGCTTGAGGTATTTTGGATCTGGAAGTCAGGTAGCTCTGACTTAGAGTCAGTGGAGCATCTCTGGAGTTCCCCATCAATAGGAGCAGAGACCAGTGTTTTCTCTCCTGCACACTTCCACAGCCTTAAAAATCACAGATGGTTTTGCTGTCTGCAGGGGATTGTGCTTCTCCCTTTTCTCTGTGTAATGAAGACTTGACTGTTGCAGAGGACTGTGTCCCTGTATTTTTCTTTAACATTTACCAGACTGGGAAGACCTTTGAGGATTTTCTGTCGCTTTACATATCAAAAAGATAGAACAAACATTTTTCTAATATTGATGATTTAACACAATATAAATTGTTGGGGAGAAGCCCTGATAGTCAGGGGAAAGATCACTATTAAGTACTTTGACTTTCCTTGAAAATATATCAGAGGCAACAACTCAGTTCCTTTAGTGACGCTAATCAGTTACCATTAGATCAGTGCTTTTCATAGTCAACCTTTATTAGACTTTCTAAAATCAAGAATGTTAAATTTTTTTATAATTTTTCATTGACACTGCTTGGTTTTAGTAAGCACTGCTCAGTGTTCCTATTTAAGACCCCCGAGAACGAGAGGACGCAGTCTTAAGCTGCACTAAGCGAAATTTAGATTGGATATTAGGAAAAAGTTCTCTACGGAAAGAGTGATAAAGTACTGGAATTATCTGCCCAGGAAGGTGGTGGAGTCACTATCCCTGGATGTGTCTGAAAAAAGACTGGATATGGTGCTCGGTGCCGTGGTTTAGTTGAGGTGTTAGGGCATGGGTTGGACTCGATGACCTTGAAGGTCTCTTCCAACCCAGTGATTCTGTGATTCTGTGAAGTGGCTGCTGTAGGAACTTTGTGTCTAGCACCAGTTTATGCCTAAATTGGAAAGACAATGAACTGGGGACAATAAGGATACCATAAACAAATAATGTACTCTGAAGATGGCTATAAAGTTGGAAAGAGGAGTGATAGGCAATGTGAGAGGCAAGAATGTGTCTGCAGTCTGGAAAGGGCTAATAGATAACATGAAATCATCTAATTATGCCTGAATGGCCAGAAAAATAATAAAATAAGCAAAGATACTGATCATCTGCAGATCTGATGTTCTGCAGGGAACCTTGTGATGCATAAATATTTTTGAAAATTAAGATATTGTCACAATGGTCTTTGTCAATTCTGCTTTGACAGTAGTATATTTTTATTGATTTATCCTTTAATCAGAGAAAAATAATATTTTAAATTCAAATCAGGGAAAAAGAACATCATGTTTCATGAAGAGAGCTGCTATTCTTGAAAAGAACAAAATATCAAACAACTTTGAGTAATATTGACTGTGATTATTGAAAAGTTTTCTACTCTTTCCCAGCTGTCAGGTCAAACTGCTAAGTGGCATCTGAAACCATCAACTTTTCTTAGTTTTAAACAGTTATAGGAACCATTTGTCCCAATTGTCTCTAGCAACATTTTCTATGTTAAGATAAATTTTTGCACTTAGTACAATGGGTATCTTTGATTAATACAAACCAGTGGATTATACTGAACAATTTATGTCTGTGGAAAGAGGGCTGTAAAGCAGTAGTATTATGTGCTGAGACATGCTCATATTTAGTTTTCAGAGCTGGCTTCTGAAGGTATTCACAAAGTAATATTTAATTTGGCACAATATGACCTTTTAAGCAGCTGTTGCTAGATGCATTACCTTTGATTAAGAGGATATTGGCACAATGAGCTCAGGCTCTATTCTTCATGGAATAAAACAAGCTCACATGGTTTGATTTTAAATTTGCACAACTGTTAGTGTATGTCTTCATTATGATTTCTTGAAGGATTGCAGGGCCTTAGCTTGATCTGAAGTATGTGAGCCAATGAAGGCAGTCAAGTTTCCCTAGTGTGAGATCAGAATAAGATATGGAAAGATGTGTAAGACCTCTGCTTCTCTGAAATCTTCATCCTGGGAAGTGGAGATGCCCCGTGCCTGTGCATAGCTTGAAACCTTTCCCAATTTAAAATAGAGAGTCAGTATCTACTGACTAGATACTGATTCCAAAACTTTTGTGCTGATGTGCAGTGTCTTAGTTTAATTGCCCACTAAAACTCTGTGATGCTGCAGGGGTTTGTGGGTGTAACTTAGGAGTCTGGGAGAACAAACTCTGGGGCACAGCAGTAGCTGCATTTTGTAGCTAACCCTTTAAGTTTCTTTAAATCATTCTACCCTTCAATTTATATTGTATTTGCTGGGGACCTCAGACCAAGGCAGACATTAAAATAGACAATTCTGTGATATGTCAGTTCCCACACAAGAATTTAATCCTTGATGCATTTAATAATCAGTCTCTGTGTACATTTTCCCTATAGCAATATTCGCAAGAAGTGACCTGGGTGTATATAATTATCACAAGTGAGCCATAGTAAATATAATATATGATAGTCTTCTTTAATCACTTCCTAGTCATTCTAGCCAAGAGCAAAAAGTGGTTTGGGAAGTTGGCGGTTTGTTTTTTTAAAATCTCATTCCTCATTGAATTAGTTGTTTGCTTCCTTTCTCTCAGCTACTTCTTATTTCAGATTTTAGACCTATGCTTTCAGAGAAAGGTCATAACTTAGATTAGTCACTGAAAACATCTGGCCATATGATGTCGGCCTTCAGGAAAGCAGATCTGGATTTTCTCAAAGTTTGGATTTCATTAAGGAAGGGTAAAAAGCCAAATTTTATAAAGTTCTCAAAACCACTTTGAGCAGAAGCAATAGCAAAGCTTGTAACAGTATATGCCTGGAATGAGACAGAACAGTAAGAAGCAGCATGAAAATGGGATTTTCAAAGAGGAAACCTGAAGTAGCTGCTAAAGGAGTGATTTTAGTGGAGTGCTTAATCACACATGGAGGTTTCTAACCTGCTGGAGAACATACTGAGTTTAGCCACAAAAGAAGTTAAATATCAGAGTAGGAGCAAAAGCAACTGGGAAATCATATTTAGGAGATGTCGAAGAGGATTTCTTTTCAAGTAACTACAATACCTGAGAAAGGCATACAGAATAGTTAATGGAACTATTGATAACATAGCAAAGAAAGTTCAATTAAATTATGAAAATAATGACTAGCTTTCAGTAATAGATAAAGTGTTCTCTTATACAATTTTTAAAAGCAAAAGAAATGCAAAATCAAGGTAAAGCGAAAGGAAAAGAAACATTGACTCCTGTCTGGAAAATTATGTTTATATCTCTTAGAATATTTAGGAGTGATTTGAATGGCTAAACGTACCCATAAATTTTGTAGCTCTTAAAGAAAGCATGTGACAGCTTCTACTGGAGTTCAGCTGGAACATTTTTAAATATATTGATATGCCAACAAAAATAATTCTCACCAAGGCTTGTGTCAAAGTTCAGTGTGCAGAGTGTACTGAGCTGAGTGAGTGAGCAGTCTCTAGCATCAAATGGGGTGTTCTCTCTTTTCTCACTGACTGTAAACAGATGCAACAAAAGCATTTAATGGCTAGTTAGCAGAATACTTAAAGCCTTTAGGGGGTTTAGTAACCCTTAATTTTGTTAGGTTTGCTCGAGTGCCAAGCAAAGACTAAAAGACGACGCAGAACTGCAAAAGAAATGGTTGTAAGTGTTGGTGATGGAGGGGAGGGACTCTAGTGCAGAGGAGGAGTCTAAAATGCCCGCTGGCTCCAATGTCAGTAATTAGATGAAATAAAGGGAAGAATACCAAAGGCTTGTGTAGAGAGCAATGAACAGAGAAGTCAGTGCTGCTTCCATCTGAATTGCAGCACTTTTAATGAGATAGTGAGTTAAGGATGTGACTGCAACACCTCAAACTTAATTTCTGTCTGACAGTGTGAAAATAGAGGCTGGAAATCCAGCAAGGACATATCCAGCCCCATGATATTACTACCGAAGGATCTCTGTAGGAAGTTTTAGGGATTAATTGCGGTGAAATCAGTGTCAAGGCAGGAGAACTGAGGGACACCGTTTCCTTCACCAAAAAAAGGGAAAATATAAGTGTTTGTGAAACTCTTCAGAGTATAAACTCTAGGTAGTAAAACTGCCTTTGCCCGCTGTCTGTCACTGAGCTCCATCAGCTTTCAGGCAGAGCAGGAGAGGGGCGAGGGAGGGGCAGTGCCGTGGGGCTGGCAGTGTCCCCGGAGCCCGGCTGTGTCACTTCCCCGCGGGGTCCTCTGGGTGGCACTCAGACATTGCGGATGTCGTTTATTCTGACCAGCCTCTTTGAGTGACCTTGTCCTTTTTTTTATTGTCAGAAAAACCTTAAAGTCACCTGCTCAGCAGTACACCAACTTCTGGTTGACGCTTACAGAAAAGGATACTGACATCCTCTACAATGTCAAAATAAGAAAGATACTTGATTTCATTATTGTTAATAATTATTACATCTTTGTTAACTTTATTGACTTTGGCCGAACAACCCTGGAGGTATTACAAAAGTATTTATTGTCGTATCTGTTTTACAATAGATCTGGTTGAGTCAAGAGACAATAAAGCGAAGAAGCACTGACTGACACTTTTGAGGCACAATGTTGTCTGCCTTGTGATATTTAAGTCAGAAGCCAGAATATTTCCTCTATTTTGTGGAAAGATATTTTACTCCTACGGAACTTCCAAAATGTTTAAAACTTTAGAAGTGCCATTTCCAACCTGGCCCAAAAAAGCAGCTAGACTAGCAGTGTCTCAAATAGTACTGTCTGTCGCATACCCTCAAGATATGAGTACCTCATTATGAGAACTTTATTGCAGTCCGTACTGTCTAGGACCAGCTGCCCATGTTTTTACTATTTATGGAAGAGATTATTTTCTGTAAATATGTCCATGACGAACCTTTGGCAGGAGAATAAAACTTGCATGTAACGTCACATTTCATTCCCGGTCTAGGATCCGAACAAAAATAAATTTAAAAAACCCAGAGAAGTTTAAGACCCCTTTTTTCCCCTGCTGTTTCATCTTTAAATGTGAGCTGTTAAACAATGCCAAATGCAAACAAATGCTAAATAATTTTCATTAATGAAGTAGGAAGGGTGTGGAGCATTTTTACCCCTTATATTCTTGGACCTTCAACACTGGAAATGATTTAATACAATGTGTAATAAAACAAAGGAAGAGTTACTCAGACCTAATGTGTTCAACAGATGATTAGAAGGGGTGGGAAATATAGCACCCTTTTGATTCAACCTGTATGCAGGTGATAGAATTTCCTTTTTCTTCTTGCAGTGCAAGCACGTTTATCCTTCAAACATCCTCTTCCCTTATGGTTCTTTGAGGTTCTTCTGTTCCCCCGAGGGACTCTAGCTGATGAGAAGTGTCTCCTTGACCCATGTGTGATAAAAGATTCAAAAAATAAAATAAAATTGGAGAACCTCATGTGTACCTTTGTAAAAAGGTTTGTATGACTTCCTTCTGGAACATCATTAGCTGTGTTATTGTGTTGGGATTTTTTTCCTTTTTTTAAAATCAAGAAAAATTTAAACATAAAGACAATGAACCACATACTTTGGTGTTAAACTGCCAAGCTCTGTGCAGGCAGACTTCCACAGCTGAATATAAAGTTTAGTTGCTGTCAATTGTCTTCTCCTCTCTTATTTTCTATTTCTGTACTTCATATACCATGCCCTCAATCATGCTATGAATAAATATGTAGCCCCTCAGCATCCCAGCTACTTCTGTATCTGTAACATTTATCTATGCGGGAATGCAATATCACACAAAGCATACATGAACCAAAGACATGCACGTATAAGGAAATATTGAGAGCTTAAGATTAGAGTGTACATGGCTCAAGAAGTCCTAAAATGTGAACTTTGGGCAGCTGCATTGAAAAAACTGACTACTACATTTGGAAATGAGGAATAACTATGGGTCAGGGAAGAAGAAGAATTACATGAAGGAGACTTCTAAATCATGTAGAGAGGGGCTCTTACCTATAATTGGTTTAACTGGAATTGTATGATGTTCATAGAAAACCAATTGCTTGGCACCAGTTAAATTATAGCCATGATTGGCTTTTGAATGTTAATTTTAATTCACTTATTTTACTTCTTATTCAGCTTCTGACTTTCTTTGGGACACTGTATATCCATGCACTTGGGCACCAGCTAAGCACACAGATAGTTATATGTAGGGAACAGGATAATCAAAGATGGTTATTTCTATTTTTATACTCCTGGGAAGCACTTAGCAGCTTCCTGAGGAATGTTCTGTGGAGCCATGAGGTGCCACAGAAATATGCTTTTGCTCTAAGCATTCTTTAGTATTTAGGAGGCAGAGGCCCAGACTCAGTCCCTGAACTTTAAACCTGAAAAGCCCTCTAATATTAATTAAATGTTTCTATCAATGGAGTCACTACTGAAGGTTTGGGTTCATCTTGTATCAAGCTGCAGAGCTTCCTCAGTGTTATAAATTCATGATCCTTGAGAAAGGGTTCTTTTAGAGGAGGAAGAGAAATCCTGTCAGGGAGTGAAAAAGTAGAGTGAGATTTGGTGATCAGGGTGCCTGCCCCATGGTATAGGAACCTGTATGCACTGGCTTTTCAGCATAAAGAGGTGCTTCCCAGTGTCCTCCCCTCGAAATGCAGCCTGAGAGCTCGTTTGACACTGGAGGAGTCCCACAGGTGGAAGACACTGAGGAGGGAGCAAAGGGAGAAGATGCACAGTGGGCACCATGGCAAAGAGGCCGTTAGTAGGAGAGTGCTGTTCCCCAGCAGCTGCTGGGGTGGCCCTTTGTTGTCTGAGTCTAATGCAGAGCATCCCTGGTAGTGCTTTTAGTTGTTCAGGGCTTCAGCCGTCCTGAGTGTGGAGCTGTGCAGGCGATGTGAAGCTGTCATGACTGCTCCTTCTGCTAGTCAAGCCAGAAATGCTGTGCTCATGTTTCCATGGGACCGAGTTCTTTCAGATGCTTCCTGGCAATGCAAGAATCCAGATTTTGCTGACTCTCCCCCCTCTCTGCCTTAGCCCCTCTTCCATTCCACATACTGTCAAAACTCAGCCCCAAAACTTCTGAGTGAGCCAAGATCTTTACAGAGCTCCTACACAGATTCTTTGCGTGTCTGCAGAGTTATGTTTGTGTAATTAATGACTTGTTACTTGTGTGGCTCCAGAATTGTATAGCTGTGGTGCAGATAGATTCTGCTGAAGAATGTGCAGTGGGAATTTTGTAATGTTAAACATCCTCAGTGCATTTGAGGACACATGACCTGTAAGCATATAGCAATAATTCTGCTTGACTGATATCCACTTCACACTTTCAATAAAATACTGAAAATGGTAAGTGCAGCTGAGGACAAACAGATGACATTTATTGTACATGTTTATTTTATTCCTGAAATATATTCAGGGCCAGTGCTCCCTCTGGTGGTTAAAAATACCGTTTTAATAAAGAATTGGCTGTTCTCCGTGTCATCTCTCATGTAACACTGAGTAATACTGAGCCAATTACAATTCTCTAACAGGTTTGAAAGAGTGTGGAGAGAAACACTCACTTGAGAGTGCTGCTGAAGTCGCACAGTGCTGTTTCCCACTGCATGCAGTAATTACTGGTCTAACACGGGGCCAGTTCACTTGAGTGCTCCCAGTTCCATCAGCTGAAGGAACAAGTACAGAGCCTGCATTCACCTCTCATGTGGCTGGGGGTAGTCTGTGTAGAAACCATGTAGTACATTGCAAAGCTGTTGTCCACTGCCATGGATTTTATGAGATCACACTGGAACATCAAGGTGTGATGACTGTTTTGAATGGCAGACTTCCCTGTTAGCAGTCAGGCTCTTTTTTTAGTCTGTTTGGAAACTGCATTGTCAGTTTTCATCTTAAAACAGTTGCATTTTTTTTGCCAAATATGCCCTTGGTAGAATTTTAGTTCAGTGAATGTTAACGCTTGGGAACAGGATAGCCACATGCATTTGTGAGAAGAATTCTGAGTTCATAACACGTTGGAGTCAGCAGTGACACTGTTCTGAAGACAGCCCTCTGGCATGGCCAAGGATTTCCTGGCTCCCAGCTCAGTTTCCCTTGCAGCACAGGCACAGCTGAGGAGCTGTGGTGGGTGAGCTCCAGCAAACCCCACTGCACTGGTGTGAGAAACTGCTCTGGCTGCCATTCCACCTTGTGTCCTTGTGTCCTGCTATGTCCTTCTTGCATTGGCTTTGGCAGCTGCCTGGCCACCTGGGGGACTCCTCAGATCACAGAGGCCAGACCAAGCTCACTCACTAAAGAAAAGGGGGTAAATTTAGTGAGCTGAACTGATGCAGTGGTGGCTGAGGGAAGGTGGTGTAAGGAAGGGTGAGATGGTACCATCCCTTTAAAAGAAGAGCCACCTTTGCTGGGCTGATCAGTTTAGCTGCCTTGACATCTTTCCCTTAGACTGACTTTTATGCCTTTTCAGCTGAAGGACAGACACGTGTCTGTCCTGCTGTTTCAGCTGCTGTGGGATCTCTGGCAGAGGCAAATGTTAAGAAATGAAGCATCTTTTAAATGGCTTTGAGATCTACACATTGTTATTCACCATGTGCCTGAGTCTCTGGAGAGCCTGAGAACATCATATTTGTACAGACAGACACCCTGTGAGCCCACACTTTGAGAAGCACTTGATTTATAGCCATGTTACCAGTCTCTCAAGCCTAAAATCTCCCAGTCCAGCAGTCCCTAAGCAAAGTAATAGGGGAAATAATTTATAATGGGGTGGTGATTATTTCCTCCCCCTCAGCCCTTGATATATTACAGCTGAATCTTCTGAAATTACTTTATGTGACTCTCTTGCTTAGAAATCTGCAGTTGTTCTACGTGCCAAACAGCATTTCATGGCTAATTTGGAAGTGTAGGTGTCAGAAAAAAACATCAGCCCATGCAGTTAAGCTCTTAACAGATTCATTTCTGTTTAGAAGTCCATTCAATTTTAATTTGAACTACCTAATGCAAAGGCACTTCACAAAAGCTGAGCTAACACAGGCATCTTGCTTATTAAATGAATGCAGTGGTGACTGAGCACTTGTTGTCTTTTTAATGTTGCATCTCCACATTTGCAGCAGTTGAGTGGCAGAATATTCATTTTTGTGAGCTGAGTAATGTGTTCTCCTTTGTGCTTTCTGACAGCTTGCATTGAATCAGCAGAGGTACAGATGGCATGGTTACATCTGTTTTAATTTTTGAGTCTCATGAATTGATTTGTAAGAAGCAGAAGCTCTTTCAATGTTACTTGCCAAGATTTTGCAGCTGTGAATATTGGAACTTGAACAATACATAACCCTTGTAGTTGGAGTCTCATGCTCTTCATGCATCACAGCTAGAAATCTCAGTGCTGAGCAGAAAACAAGTGGGGTAGCAGTGTTGACCTGGTGCTTGCCAATTTATGCAGTGTGTGTGCTTAATGAATTGCAGCATAAATGTAGCACAAGCACTCACTGTTGGGCTGTTTGGCTGGAGTATTGGATGAAGAAAGGAACAGGCAAGCAGGGGAAGGATGCAGCAGGTCAAGTGTTTCCTTGCAAGGCAAGGCACCTTCAGGACATGCTTATGTCTGTTCTGTACAGCATAATAAGTGATAGCTTCATCTGGTCTTGAAGTTCCAAGTAAGCTACTTTAGGTAGGAAAGCAGCAGTATAACTTGTTACCTCAGTGATCTGTGGGATCTGATCTACTCAGTGACATAAGGATACCCTTCAGCCGTGTGATTTTATAGTTTAAGGATGGTAGAGTTTCTGTACTCTCTTGTTCAGTGTAGATAGAATTCTGATAGAATTTTACTGTAATTTAGTGTAGCATCACTGATGCAAAAAAAAAAAAAAAAGATGGAAGTTTGTACTAAATCAAACAGGAGTATTGAAGTAAAAGCTTTATTCATTAGCCCTTACAAGTGCTGGCACCATTAGTTTTCTAAGGCTGTTGTACAAAGAGGAAGACTGATACCTGGACTAAAGAAAGGGACTGGAACCCAGGAGTTATCCCTAGGTATCAGAGGAATAGCTTGTCCTAACTTCTGTTGGTGCCTATGGGTGGCATAGAGGAGTTAAATCCCATTAACTGTGTAGCCTAAAATGGCAGAAGTTTGGACTTCTTACATGATACTTAGTTTGGACTATTTACATTGAATTTACTTTGCGGTAAAATTAAATGGGAAGGCAGAGTAGAGGGAGAGGTGTTTGCAGTGTGTAAGTCCATGATTCCCTGTTAGAATAACAGCCAAGGTGGCAGGTTGCATGCAGGGAGGGATCTGGCAGCTCTCACACATGCAGTCTCTTTTATGTTTCCTTACTTCCCTCTTGCAAAAAGATGAGCTCAGTTCCAGTAAAGAAAGTCATGAGTCTGCGGGCTTTGGGGTGGTACAGACCTCCACACGCTCAGGAATTATATTTTCCAGGCCTTGGAACATCCAGTACCTTGACTGGGTGTCCAGAAATTCTGGACAGTTGTTTTTCTTCTTGGCCTAATAGTTCAAGTTGGGAAAATAAAAATGTTTCCAGGGAAACCTGAATGTATCTTAGCTCAAAGTGACGTGTATGGTCTCAACTCTGCTCCTCCAGCTGTTTTACCCCTCAGACACAGCAGCCTGGAAGGCTGAAGATAGTCTTAAGAGAATTGACTATAGTTGCTTTAGAAGATGCAAGTTCCTATGTATTGTAAGCCTTTAGGTAACCTCCTTGTCCAGCTGAAGCAGTCATTCCCTTAGTAAGTGATTTACAGGCAAATTAAGGCTCTTTTGCAGTTCCGGAATGGTCTAAGGGAGCCTTGGACCGAGTGAAAATCTGATCTGTAAATCTCAATTTAACTTTTCCTTAAGAATGCAGAGAAGACTAATTTTCTGTGTTGCAGGGTGCAGTGGTTCTAAATGTGGTGAAATCCTCAGAGGCAGAACTTATGAGTGCAGAAAGTATCAGCCATGTTGCACATTACCAGTGTAAGTCACATGTGTCACACATGAGGCGAATTTCACTGTGGGTGTCAAAGTAATCCCTTTTTCTTCCCATTTGCACATGTTGTATGTTCCTTCAGCAGTGGAGGACCCAGTTGTAATGTACTGAGTGTCTTCTCCTTCCTTAGCCTTTCCTGCAGCAGGTCATGAGAAAAAGTGCCCAGGGTTCAGTGTGAAATTCTGGTCTGAATGATATAACTGGTTTTGTAGAAGGACACATGTGACAGCAATGCAAATTAGCCAGAAAAAGTATGGGTTTATGTAATTTCTTTAACTTTACAGATGTATTTCAGATTGGTAATTATTTCAACATTCATTTAGAGATCTGCATTGTGATGCATTCTTCCTTAAAATATTTTTCAAAACAATTTTAGTTACTTTAGAACTTGGACTTCGTACCTCTACAGCTGACCTAGAAACACATTTCTCCAGCTGTTCTGATGTTTGCTTTGTTTTGCTTTGTTTCCTGGTCTAATACACCACTTCAGATTTGGCTCAAACCAAATAAAGAATTCTCAAACCATGATAAAGAATATTGGGAATTAAATAGAGGAGATCATACCATTTCAGCACTTCAAAGAAAACCTGGGTGTTTGCCTCAGAAAAAACTTTTACTGAAAAAATTTATTTTTGTGGGAAGATGGAGAAGAGACGCAGCAGGATAATTTTTTCTGTCAGGATTTTTTAATAAACGAATGTTATTTTGATTTTACTTTCTCATGCTTTTATCATCTCAGCATTTTCTCTCTTCCTCCTTGGCCCTGCTCTTCATACCCATCAGTAATGTCCCTTCCCCCTTGTCTCTTCATTTTAAATAATGAACTAAAAAACAACATCAACTCAGTAACTCCACAAATCTTCCAATTCCTCTTATCTTCTGACACTGTATCACCATGTCTGTTGGTTATCACTCAGTTTCCTCTGTCTGCATGTCATAACTTTTTCTTTGCAAGATGCCTGCTGTACTTCCTGGACAAATGAGCTCTCCAAGACTCAGATATTCTCATGTGTGCTCAGTCCTCAGCTGACCTCTAAGTAGCCAGCATATTTATGGGAATCTTTGTCCTTAACAAACAGGAGAAAAGTTCATTGTTAATCTCCATCCTGAAATCAAATACTAAATTGGTCATTAATTACAAGTTGCAGTTTCATCTCTCACTGTTTTGCTGAAAATCCTTAAGTCTCTGTAGTGTCTCTTTATGTGTTTTGAATATTGTTAATTTTATTTTCTTTTTGCTTTCCTTTGAAAATTGCTGTGTTTTGAGTTTCTAAAACAGATGCCATGTTTTTAGCTGTTTTCCAAACTTCTAAAACTTCTTCTTTTCCCAGTTTCACACTAACCTTTTATTCATCCAATATTCTCACAGTTTCTTACAGCGTGAAGTGTTTCTGCTTGTTTCACATCAGATCTTGAAAGTTCAACTCCCTTTACTTCCTGCATGGGACCAGTGGCTTTTGATTTGCTTTATTTGCTGTTTCCAGGAATTGTCGTGCATAAGTTTTTCCCCCTCTCCCTACGTGTAGATTTTACATCCTTTATTCAGAAAGTGTTCCTCTTGGTTTCACTAGGAGTCCAAATATAGTTGAATGTATGCTGCAATATTGATCTAGAATGTGGATAGGTTTTCTGCCTCTATATTTGTCCCGCACAGCGACATATATTTATCTGATTTAAATACATTTGGAGTTGTAGGGAGAGGGGTATCCCATACAACATTAAAGCAGAATCAAAAGGATGACACATACAAATACAATTTTGTGTTCAGCTTCTTGGGAGGATCCTGTGTCTTGAAGCACCCTGTCTCTGAACCAGCATGAAATTCAAATCTAAGTGACAAATGTGGCCTCCAAAACCTCCTATCGTGAGTGGTGCATAAAAAGAGTGGTATTTACCATTCATACACTAGTTGATCAAACAGTGATGTTTGTGATTTTCAGGAATTTAGTTGCTTATTTGGGCTCTTAGATTTTCTACTGGGATTTAGCAGCACCTCTGGAGGAATGCAGGTAGGTTTTATTAGAGGGAAAGTGACCTTCCTGTTACCAGGAGAATAAATCTGCTATGAAGACTGCTACCCAGAAAAAAAGGTTAAGCTAATATTTAAAGAGTGCTTTTCTGTTATGCCACACTCAGCCCCTGCCAATCTATTATTGAACCATAAATATTTCTTTATTTATAATAATCCTTCTTTCAAGTACCAGCATGAACTCTTTGCTGTCACATGTAGCTTCTTCCCACTTGGCAGGTTCCTCAAGCACAGAAATGGAATATGTGAGTTACTTGAGGAAAGAGCTTCAGTTGAGTAGTTGCTGATTAGTTTTTTTCTTCCACAGGGAGAAAGAGGCTTGCCGGGACTACAGGGTGTGATTGGGTTTCCTGGAATGCAAGGACCTGAAGGTCCTCCTGGGCCACCAGGGCTTAAGGTAAGAACTTAA